>VZRV01004338.1:563728-636851 GCA_013398115.1 Falcunculus frontatus | reverse complement strand
TGCGGCGGCCCCTCCGCGCCCGCCGAGAAGATGGCGGCGGTGTCCGAGTGAGGATGGAGCTACTTGTCAGCGCCTCTTCACCCTAGGGCGGGCAGTGCCGCCCCGCCGGGGCGTGAGGGGCGGCGGCGGTGCCGCCCGGCAGCGGGGAGCCCCCGCCGTAGCCCGCGCTGAGGGGCGAGGCTTGGCCTGGCGGCCCCCGCTCAGCTCCCTCGCGCCTCCGCTCTCCGCCCGGCCCCAGCCCCGTCCCGCCGCCCGGCCTCGCGGCCCCCGACGTGCAGCCGCCATGCCGTGGCCTTTCTCGGAGTCCATCAAGAAGAGAGCCTGCAGGTACCTTCTGCAGAGGTACCTGGGCCACTTCTTGCAGGAGAAGCTCAGCCTGGAACAGCTCAGCCTGGATCTCTACCAGGGCACCGGCTCCTTGACGCAGGTCCCTCTGGATAAGTGGGTAAGAGATGCTGGCGCTTCACCCCCTCGGCTCCTGCTGCGTCTGAGGGACCAGCTGATTCTCTGCCCCCGGCTGCCACCCACTTTATTTTCAATACCCAGCCCCTTTTATGCAAAAAGTTATAGCCATAATTAGCATTTAATCCAGGGAACTGTTGTTTGATATGCGAGCACTTAAAAAAAAACCAATCTGGGCATTTTTTACAGATATGTTTTTCTAGCCATACTTCGATTGCATAATTTTTAATTATGAGAAAGGAAACACAAACTGAAAGAAGGCAATAGCTGCTGATATTTCAGGGAGAATGAGCTAGTGTAGCCCAAACTACCAGAAATCCCTGTAGTTAGTGAGGAGTATGTTTGCTGACTACTAGAGATAGTGAAAACAAAGTAATCCCTGTGGTATCTATGCTTTGTCTTCGTCTTGGAGACATCTTGGTTCTTAATGTTAGTGTTACGCTGAGCTTAGTCTGTGGAGATCTCTAAAGATTGTTCTCTAGTCTTGTAGTGGTGAAAGTACTCGCTGACAAAAAGAAAGCTGATTTTACCTGGAGTTTGCTTAGCAGGTGGCCTGTCACGCTCCAGTCTTGGCGTGTATGTTTTTTTATATGTATGTGTCTATACACAGATTTGTATATTTCCAGCCTACTGTAGAGACCTTTGTATTACTGTGTTTGTAGTATTTTGTAAAGGTTCTTCGTTTAATTGCCAATGTTACTAAGTTCTACCTGTCAGTCGAGTGTCTGTCATGAGGATCTTTAAGCACTGCAGTGAATCAGTCACTGACTTCCAGGGTAGCGTAGATGATGAGCTAGGTCCTTTGCTTTATCGTTTTCCAAAACACATTTTTATTAGAGTATGTACTGGTATTAGGCCATGCAGGGTACATTTTAAAATACTTGTGGATGTATGATGTTTTCAAGTAACGCTTTTCCAATTATTTGTGTGAAAATATGTTTGAAAGTAGAAGGGGATAGACGCTTGCAGAAATGTTCAGTGTTACCAGTGTTTCAGTGTGGACTTTTTTTGTTGTTTGCTTGTTTGTTTCCTTCTTTTCTTTTCTGGCTGTGTCTTTTCTTGTCTGTCTGTGTCTTGTTTTCTGTGGCAGGCTTGCAGTGCGGCTGCCTCGCTTTAATGGAATTGTCATGCCCTCTAGTGGGTATCGAGCACTCTCTGCGAGTCAATGATATTATTTAAAATGTAAAATACTTTATAACAAAGCAGTTACGGGGCCGTACTAAATGAAGTGTTCATAACGTATACACACTGATTAAATGAATATGCAGTAATGCTTAGGTGATCCTCCCCATTTGTGGATCAGCATTTTTCTGTTCCACTTGTAAACAATTACATGTTTGAGGTTCTCTGCACGTGACTCTCATGTATGACAGATTGCAAAAGCAGATGTCGCGGAAGTACTACAGCTCTTTTTTCCCCCTAGTCATTGTAACCTTGTTCCCAATGAATCACCAGGATGACTGGATTTTGTACATCGTATCCATTTTTGTGGATACTTCTCGTCATCTCAGCACTGTAGATACTTTAGCCAACATCGTATGTGTCTATAGATTGTAGAGATATGTGGGAATTCCTGGGGCTATTAATGTAATGCCTTTACCTTTTGGGGGCTGGGCTGTTTAGAAGAATCAAAATGTAATGCATGATGTTTGTAGTTGAATTTTCGTATACATTAAATACTGCTTTTGTGGACTGTTGGTCAATAATGCGGAAACAAGTCCCGATGTGAAGGCTGTGCTTCAGTTTTTAAATTTCACTTGGAATGCTCTAATTACTTCCTTCTAGGAACAGCTGGCCTATTTATGAAGCAATTTAGCTCAAGAGTACTTCAATTTCTTTGCTTTTAGATAGTAAATTTCTATTTCAAAATAATAAGCAGTATACAAAAATACACTTATTTTTATCACCATGCACATGGGTAGCTAAAAGATATCTGAGTCAGATTTATTCAAAATATGGTAGCTAGCTTACTTCCTGCTATAGCAAATTACTTTGTAAATTTGTTCAAGTAATTTAAATGAACCCGTGGTATTTTAAAATACAGTTTTCATCTCTAATAATTATTTTTGTCCTATCTTATGCTATTGCCACATGTATAATTTTTAAATATAGGTTCAAATATGTTTGAGATTTTTTATTATTTATTTTATAAAATTTTAATGTCAATGAATTTTAGTTGATTATTCGATTCCTAATATTTCCCAATAGGACTGTTCAGGTTCTGTTTCTTTAAAGTTGATGTTTTTTCCTGCTGCTTGAGTGGACTTTGGAACAGAAACTAGAAAAGCTGAACATGCAAGGCAAACAAAACGCTAAAAGCAAAGTTATTAAGAGCATAAGGAGAGCAACAAGTTAATATGATGGGAAAGTTGCACCTGGACACATAAGAATTAAAATGTAATTTTTTGAAAACTTTTATTTTTAAATTATTCTATATAATCAGAGCAACATTTTAAATACAATTAAAATGGAAAACAACTTTTAAATCCTTATTTTTTTCAAAAGTTATGATGTCAAATTTATGCATTTTCTCACGTAAAATCAGTGGCCTTTTTCAACTCAGGAAGGTCAAAACCACACTTCTTCTTGCCAACTGAAGATTATGTTCTATTATTGCAGCCCCAGTCTTTAGTAGAGTCTTGTTTTTATTGGAAAGTTGCACTCCATGAATTTGGTATGTAAATAAGATTGGGATTTGTTTTATAAAGCCTAGGTACTTCTTGTCTAAGAACTTGAGTTTTAACTACATTTTTAAATCAAAGCACAGGCAGGAACTCACTTTTTTTTAGCATAAATGTGAAGAATATGTTTCATCTGTATGGATGTAATGAAACCTATGTAGGGCAACAAGGGAGTCTTCTGAGGATTGTGGAAAACTTGAAAATCCTAAGTTACTGCATTAGAACTGGTATCATACTTTGGGCAACTTGATAGTAGCAGTGTTTGTAATGCCACTATAAAGACTGATTTAGAGATGACAAGTATGTTACACAGCAAGAGAGGATTGTTTGGGTCCATTGTTCCGCTGTCACAGAGAAATCAAAAATGAACATTGCATTGAAATTACATGCTATGAAATATTCCTGTCACAGAAACCAAGTACTTTTTGTGCTTTTACTGTCAGCCTGTTTTCAGTTTTCTTCAAGTACTGCCAGAAAAAGAACAGATTAACTTTTATTATTACTGTAGTATTTATAAGAGTAAGTTAGCTGACATTTTTTTTTGTATAGTGCAAAAACACAGATTATACAGCTACTACAGAGCAATCTGTGTTACTCTGAAATCCATTGCCATGGATTTGCAATACTTGAAAGTGTCTTTTTTTTTTTTGTCTGAGCGTAATTAGTTTTTTAGTAGCCTCAAAGTGTTTTATTTGTTAGATGCCAAATTATGAACGTGATTTTAAAAAACATTATGATTTTTAAATTTTATTTTATTGTCTTCTAGTGTCTTAATGAGATCCTGGAGTCTGCGGATGCACCTCTGGAAGTCACAGATGGATTTATCCAATCAATTTCTTTATCTGTCCCATGGGGGTCGTTGCTGCAGGATAACTGTGCATTAGAAGTAAAAGGATTAGAGATGGTCTTCAGGCCAAGACCAAGGCTTGGTAGGCTTATTTTTTGATTTTAGAAAAACAGATTCTTTACAGTTTTTCAGAGTCAAAAGTCTACTCTCTCTTTAGTCAATTCTTAGCCTTATTTAAAATGTCATTTAGTTTCCATACATTAATGATTGAGAATTAATAAAAAAAGAAACTCTCAGGTGTTTGTCACTTGGTTGTCAACTCAACTAGTTGTTGCTGTGTTAAATAACTTAAAATGCTTATAATGTTTCTACTGTTGTATATCTTCCAAGCTGTTGAAGACCTATAGAAATAGAAGTGTGGGAAGGAGTTTTTGCAGCTCGTGCTTTTGGGTGTTGTTTGTGCGGTGCTGTGAGGCAGTGTTGGTAGCTGGCTGTTGGTGGCAGCAGGAAAACACCGTAGTTTAAGACTGGGAGGGGGGTTATGGGAGGTTCTGGCTTTCTTTGTCTACTTCAGGCTAAAAGATGCATTGTCTTGTATATTTAGAGAACAACAAATGCAGTTTAATTGCTGTCACAGTCTGAAATAATGACTTTTAAGTACTCTAAATACATACTACCTTTGATTATAATGCTGAGAGGGTTGTCTGAGTTATTCTAGCTTGTCTACATCCAGATGTTTGTTGCTGATCTAGTTTAGATTGCCCTGATGATAAACTTTTACTGGTCATCAAGCTTCTATAAATTCTGTGGGATACATAGTGCATTTTTAGTTGTGAAAATTGTTTGAATGCCTGAAGGATTTTAGTTTGGTTTCTTTCTTGTAGTGTAGAGGAGATGGAAGAAAACATTTTTTAAACAACTAAGGAATGAAAAAAATGCATAAAACCTATTTCTCGTCTTTTGCAGGTTACCTTAAATGACTTATTTGCTTACATGTGCTCTACATTTCATCCTTAGTTGTTTAACTGGAATTAGGTTTTGAGCTATGTTACTTTCTGATGTAAGGTTATTGCTTTTGAAGGAACGGTAGTATTAGGAAGAAACTTTCATTTCTTCACTTGCATCCAGTTAGTTCTCTTTGATGTACAGTGCTTTATAATAGAACAAATAGTGTAGAAAAAACCCCACAGTGCTGGTTTTATCACACATCTATAGCCACGTGGATGTTTCCAGACCTGAAGGCTTGACTGAAATGTTTTGCCTATTTAACACGTTTGTATTTGAGCTAGTTTTATTTTTGTCTGCCTATACTAGAGTGCGATAGTTGCATTTGATTAACTTTTCTAATCCATAGTTTTATAGTATTTGCTCACAATGGCCTTGGCATTAGCTGATAGGAATGCACAGTCAATTAAGTTAATCTGGCTGATGAAAACCTTGTTCAGCTTAATACCTGCTGTGCTCTTGGATTTTATTATGTTTTACTTACTATGTCAGGTCTCTGTTAGGCCTTTAAAATGTGTTTTAATATGCTAAGATAACACCTTAAACCTTGCTTAGTGTTTCTCCATGTAGGGTATGTTTCAAGAGGAATAAGAAACCTTGAAATAATTCTTAAAAATAGGAGTTACTTCATTTTGCCAATTATGCCTACAAAAACATACCAATATAGTAAAATAACTCCAGAAAAGAAATTATTTAGTTGCTTAAATTATTGAAACCACTGCTGAAAATTGCTTACACTGTTGATTACCTGATTTCATTTTGTTTATACTGTTTTCAAATACTTACCAACGCAGTCTAAATAGATTATATTAATTTTAAATTAGTTAAGTCTGTAATGAGAGATTGTAACTAAATTTGTTTTTAAGTATGACTTCTTACTAAGCTGTTGAAATGCTTTTCTGGGTGTGCCAAATGTATTGCTCTGTTTTGTTTTTATGGTTTCATAATGTTCATAGTTTAATTTATTAAGACTTATTTTACTCCACAGCATCAGGTTCTGAGCCTATGTATTGGTCAAGCTTTATGACCAGTAGTATGCAGCTTGCAAAAGAGTGTCTTAGCCAAAAATTGACAGATGAACAAGGAGAAGGGTCCCAGCCTTTTGAAGGACTTGAGAAGTTTGCAGAAACTATTGAAACAGGTATGAATCAATTATTGAGATCTGAATTAGCATCTGAGATTTAATTGGTTTATGTTGTGTCTCAGTTTTACAAAATGGCATCTCAAGTGCCATAACTTACCTGGCAAATTTTTTTCACTTGTTAGCATTGCTTGTAAAATCTAAAGAGGAAGGCAAGACAGTTGATTTTGCTTTTGAAGTGGGGAAAATAGCCCCATTTACTTACTAAAATACTTGTATACTTCCCTCAGTGGACAGTTTGAACTCTGTTTAAGGGCAAGTTGGTGTTTGTTTTCACCAGAATAAATCTAGCTAAATCTGTGCCTGAGGGATTGATGGCATGTCTTAGTTTTGGAGATGGCAGTGTAATTCATCAATTGCTAATAGTGATGCTGTAGAAGGAGAAATGGAGAATGTTTTTTCAGCTGTCTCTATGCAAAGCTGGCCTGTTACATTTTATGCATCTCCATAATCACACCATGTTGATAGAAGTACTTCAGAAACTGGTTTTTGTAGGAGGTGGTTTTTCTAAGTGGAAGAAACGAAGGGCTTATGACCACACTATGTGGTGGAGAACCTAGTGCAGAAATATCTGAGCTAAGGGAAATGTTTAAAGTTCCATCTAGAGAGGGAATTACTCAGTCCAAGCAGTGTAGTGCTGCAGCAATGTTTAATAGTTCAGACAGTGAAGGTGTTACTTTCTTTGAGGATCATCCACACTGAGCTACAGAAAAACTTGGTTTGAGCTGTCACTTGCTCAAATATCTGAGCCTTAAAGAGCAGTTGTATGCTATGGATGTACATATTGGTCATTTAACCAGCGTTTATATTGTCCTTTGAAGTCTTGTTACCTTATTAAACTCAATTGATTATTTTCACTGAAATAAATATTGAAAACTTAAACAAAATCAAAGACCATTTAATATCGTTACGTAAGTAATTGTTCAGTAACTTGACTTAATTGCCTACACTGTATTTTTTTATTTTTTCATTTAAGTTCTAAGAAGAGTGAAAGTTACCTTTTTAGATACTGTGTTGCGAATAGAACATGTGCCAGAAAACTCTAAAAGTGGAACAGCGCTTGAAATCAGAGTTGAAAGGTAAAAATTTTATTTTTTTAAATCTGTGGATTTTTTTTCCTAAGGCACTTTTTGCCATTTCCTGTAAAATACATGATACTCTTGCACACATGTTCTAAGTATACTTCTAAGTATACAGTTAGACACTAGCTCTTGAGCATCTCTTTTATAATGGCAGTGAACGTTTTCCTCACGCAGATTCCTCTTAACATGTTTATACTAAAGATATTTAAGCATCAAATTAGAAGAGTTGTGGTTTTTTTCCAGTATAAGTTTTCATCAACTTCTACAGGTAATGAATAGCATTTCTTAGCTGTTCAACAGCCAGTGTATATTGTTGGCCAATCAGGCCATCTCTTCAATTTAGAAAAGGGAACTGACCCTTTTGAGTAAGACACTTTAAATCTTCTCGGAAAAAAAGGTGCAGTCCTGAAAAAAAAAAAAAAAAACAAAACACTGAAAGGTTTTAGATCTTATGTGAGTTTTCAAAAGAGCCCATGTGAGTTTTGTAATTACTTTTAGCATGAATATTGTACGTGTTCTTAATGTAGATTATTTTCAACCTGTGGGAGAGTGCAATGATACTTTCTTGTGAAGTACTGAGATCAGTATCAAATAAAACTGATTCTTACTGAGAATTGCTAATGAAATATATTTGGTTTTAAACATTTATGAGCTTCAGGTTATTGTGTTCTCTGGAGTATGTTCACACTGGAGGCATGTCTCGGTTTTCCTGTGGTGTCCCATAGAAAAGATTTCCACCAATTCCCAGAGAGTGGTGGGTTTTCCTTTCATGACAGTGAACAGCACTGTAAATAGTACGAAGAGAAAGACCATGTACAGACTTAAAGGCTCAAAGGCACAAGAGAAGTAACAGTTTGCATGCACCACTGTCTTTATTTCCTTTCTTTTGCCTCCCAGAACTATGTACTGTGATGAAACTGCAGACGAGTGCTCTGGAATTAATGTACATCAGCCCACAGCTTTTGCTCACAAATTACTGCAGCTCTCAGGTGTCTCCTTCTTTTGGGATGAGTTTCCTGCGTCGGCAAAGTCCTCCCCAGTGTGTTCAGCTACACAGCTGGTAAAAATAATACATTATATAGGGATGAAAATTGATGAAAGAATATATTGTTACACTAATATATTAGATGAATTCTGAAGGATACAGGAGTTGAACTTGTACTTGAATCTGTGTTTGGTAAGTTTTAAAATCAGTTCCTGTTGATTTTGAGGAGCGGTGAGGAAATGGACTTTAGGACTGGGTAGAAATTAGGACATTGTACTGGAATCTGGTTGCAACTTTAAGAACTAGAAATTTAAGAACCCTGCAAGTCACTATTCTGTGGAAACTTGCTCTTCTTTTTTTCAAAGGGCTAATGCTTCACATTCTATGTGCCTTGTTTTTTCACAGTTATCAGTACATGTTTTTAATGCCATTGTCAAATTTATAGTTTGTAAAATGATTTTTTGTGGGATATGCTTATTTGAAATGCTTGTGGTTTGTGGTTTTTTTTCTTAAGAAATAGGATACATTTTTATTCCTTTATCTGTAACTTTTTAAGGCAACTGAACCAAAGCTTTCACCTAGCTGGAATCCAAAAATCATTTATGAGCCCCATCCACAATTAACAAGAAACTTGCCAGAAATTACTCCTTCTGACCCTGTACAGATCTGTAAGCTGATTGGTAGAATGGAGTTAAGCCTAACATTAAAGCAAAATGAAGTCCTTCCTGGAGCTAAGGTTAGTCATTCTTTCCTGGTCTTTAACTAAATGAGTAGTTCTGTAGAATTTTTTTTTCTAGTACATATGAAAAAGGTGCAAGATTCTCAAGGGAATAGAATCACCTTAGTTTTTATGTGGATTCTTTACATTGTAAACTAATAAGAATGTCTAAAAAGACATCTTTGTGGTAGCCAGATGAGTCAGGGTACACTGAAGTCTGTTAAATGAGAATTCCTGGATGTTAGAGAGAGACTGAATTTAAGTGTTCAAAAAATCAAGTAGATGTGGCACTTTGATATGGTTTAGTGGACATGGTGGTATTCAGTTGAAGGTTGGTCTTGATGATCTTGGAAGTCTTTTCCAACCTTAATGACTTTGATACTGTTCTGTGAATTTATGTATTGGAGTTACTTCTGAGAAAGTTACTCTGTTTTCATGAAACTCCTGCTACTATTGATTTATTCTTTTTTCTTGTAGCACTATGACTGATTTGCTTACATATGTGTGGAATGTTTAACTGTTGGTTGCTTAAAGTCACTTTGGTTTTAAAAAGGTATAATTTACTACAACAATTACAAGTAAACTGTAAATTATTGATTAGACTGCAGCATTGCAGCATTATAAAATTCACACAAACATTTCCACTTCTAAATTTTTATGTTAAAATCTATAGTAAATCAAATAATAATGCCATATTAAATACTACTAGTAAAATTAATATTTTATTGACTTTTACATAGAGATACAGGAAGCAAGGCAATTGAAAATAAAGCCCTATTTTTTCTAAAATATTGAGTATGTAAGTAAAGTTGTGTAATATATTCCCCTTCTCTTCAGTTTTTAAATTGGCTGTTGTCCTGTCTTGTCTAGTGTACCATGTTTTATGGAAAGCAAAAAGTTTTTACTGCAGTAGAGAAGGGTTTTTTTAATGTCCAGCAATTTCTAGTCAATCTTTACTATTCTTGTTTATTCAGTTAAGAAGAGTCCTTGAAAAGTAAGATAACATTCTCATTGGTGTGAAATAGAGAAATGCTGCCAATTTCAAAAGTATAAATATACTAAGCAGAAGACCTTTGTAGTTTTAAGGTTTATTTCAGAAGGTGCTTACTTGAATATCTCATAATTAGTAAGTAAAACTAACTTTGGTTGTGATTACTTTGGGAATTATTAAAGAAAAAAAAACAATTAGCAGATAATTGGAATTCTTGATTTTTTTCTGTTATGAGATTGTGCATTTATTTTAAGCTAATAGTCAGTGACACATCTGCATTTATCCTGCCAAGCTACAAGTTGGAAGAAACACAAAATTAAGTTTTTAGTTGTTGTATGGAAGATGAAGATACTGATGGAATGACTGTATTCTTTCCAGCATAAAAATCTATTATCCAAATAATTGATTCAAGTCGTGTAAAGAAAAATTCCTTGAGTGTTCTTGATGATGTTCTTTCCTTTTCTTTTTAGTTGGATATAGATGGACAAATAGATTCTGTTCATCTGTTTCTGTCGCCAAGGCAGGTTCATCTTCTACTGGACATGGTAGCAGCTGTTGCTGGACCAGGCAAGTGAACATTCTGTAGAAGTTAAATATGTATTAAAAGAAATGAAAAAAATAATCTTTGCAACATAAAAAAGTTTCCTCAATTGAAAAAAAATTGTGGCGGTACATTATTATGAGTTTTTATCTGATATTAGTAAAATGCTTGGTAGCTGCTGTGAATTAGGACTATGATCAATTTATTGTCTTGAGTTGCAAATTGTACATCTAGTAATGAAAAAAACCAACAAATAAGGCTTGACACATGACTGTATAATAGTACAAGAAATGAGGAAATTCTAGGTGGAGAAAATCAGGAGACCAAACCAATTCCGGTTCTTGTAGCTTCTGTTTCATGAGAGGAACTTAGCTTCTCTGTCCTATGTTTTAGTGACAGGCACAGAAAATATAGAACAGATAGTACTTGAGTTTGTTTGTCTGTATTTGTGAAGAATTAAGAGAGTAGTGTTTCAACTACTGTAGTAGAAGTATGAGAGTGTTTTGGTTTGTTCCCCTCATCTATTTTATAGCAACACTTGCTAGGGTAGCTCATCTTTTTGAAAGATTTGTCAAATCCTGGGTAGGTGCTTAATATTCTTGTAATACTGATATACTTGTTTTATTGGACGTGTTCATTGTTTTTGGACAACTGGAGAAGCATTATATAATTTCCCATGTGTGTCATCTTCAAACCTGAAATTTTAATAATTCCTTAATAGTAAAACCTTTAAGAGGTTATGGGCTTAGTCCCTAATGCTGAGAAGAGAAATGAATGCATATTATATGCCAACACACTGCATATGTAACCTTGAAATATTTTCATCAGATGTGAAGTTAATGAAGTTAGGGAGTGAGTAATCTGTTCTGAACAAGTAAAACCTTCAAAGCAGCAAAATGCACAAATATACACATCTGATATGTAAGAGACATGGATATATAAATACAGATGCATATATGTACAACAGCGATTCATTTTCAGATTAATTTTTGAATTTTTTTAGGGGTACTGTTAAGGAAATTACAGTAGGATTTCTGTCCTTTTTTGAATCCAGAGAGTCTAAGCAGGATAGAATTGTCAAATAAAGATAGGAAGAACCGGCCAATGCAACAGGAGGATGAGTATCGGATTCAGATGGAGTTGAAACGTTATTTAAGAAAAGAGTCTTTATCTGCAGGAGCATCATCTGAACAAAGCTTCTATGAGACAGAGAGTGCCAGAACGCCTTCTAGTCGTGGCAAGTATAAAAGATGATGCGAAATAGCAAATAATCTGTTGTTAAGATTGTTTAGATTGACTGTTCATTTTTTGATCTTACCAATTTATGTATTAAAGTAACTTTGACATAATGTAACAATATGCCATTAATTGTAAAGTTCAGTAAAAAATTAACAACTAGTTTAGGTATCAGGGTGGACTTGATTCAGTATTTCATTAAAACTGTTCAGTTTATGATAATGTGCAACATGCTAAAAAAACCACAGTGTAACATCTTTTCAAATGCATGGTTGAGGAAATTACATCTAGAATAATAGTTGTGTTTATCTGATTTTATGTGAATACTTTTTTGCTAATTATTTTTAACGTGAAATACTTCGATTTGTCAAAAGGAGAATGTGTGAATTTATAGAAATGATACCAGCTTGAATATGAAAAAGAGATATTTAACTGTTATAATATTCATGAGTTTTTTGCCTTTTGATTTCTATTTAAATCTCTCTCCATAGACACTACTAGTCTCACTTGGAACTTCTGTAAATGATGTATTTAGCCAGTTATTCTGTCTAGAAGTTAGATCTCTGGACTGAGGAATACATTTCTGTTAGAAGTAAGGTTATTTTTAAAATTAGAAAATAACTCTTTACTATCTGTGATTCTTATTAGAGGAAGAAGTTTTCTTCTCAATGGCTGAAATGGATATGTCTCACAGCCTTTCCTCCCTTCCACCTCTTGGAGACCCTCCAACGATGGATCTGGACTTGTCTTTAACCAGTACATACACAACTACACCAGCAGGATCTCCACTGAGCACTACAGTGGTATAGTATTAACTGCATTTGGAATCTTTTAGAAATTAACACTTCTGTCAGGAACTGTTGCATAATTGCTGCATTCTTTACAATGTCAGGAACTCCTGCAAAATTCTAGAGCAATTGAAATGTTTTCAGCTGATAGTATTCCTTTTCTGCTATGGAAATGGTATTGGAATTATTCTCACTTGTTTGGCTACTAAGCTAGGAAATGTGTTTTCAAATGCCTTGAAGCTTATATAGGATGCTTTATGATATATTTTCTTTTTAATTACTGCATGTTTGCCACCTGGTTTTCTTTTAATATAGACTACACAGGAAATGTTGTATGAAATTGTTGTATTAAATTTTTCCTCAAACAACATAAAAACTATGCTGTTGTTATCACCATCTTTCCCAAATCTGTTGTGTACCTAATGTTTTCCTTAATGAAAACCGTGGAGAATAGTTGTGGAACTAGACAGTATATGCTCACGGGGAGTGCAACTTTAGCTTTAAAAATATGTGGGTGTAGATGCTCATGAAATTAAAAAGTGTACCCCAAAGTGAAGCATATCTACGGTGATAAGCTGAGCACTAATTCTCCGTGAAATGGCAAGCTGTTGATTGTTTATGCATGTTAGAGTTTTTTGTTCATTTACCTTATTATTTATGTTTTATCTGATGTCTGACAACTCTCTGCAAATTTAAGGTCATATATATTTTTGTTTTAGCTGCAACCAACTTGGGGTGATTTTCTTGATCGTAACAAACAGGAATTACAACCTCCAAGAGGTCCTTCGCTAACAGCCAATGTGGTTCACCAGACTTCCTTAAGAAGGACATGTAAGTAACAACAGATAGATAGTTCTCCCTAGATAATTATGAAAATGAATCGTTATGCAGCAACTTGGTAAAAAGAATTGAAAATCAAAAGTAAGATGATTTTATAAATGTGTTATTGCTGAAAAATTACGTGAACTTAATTTTGTATTTCAGCTATTCCATCCAGATCTGTTTCTGTGGATGAATCCAGACCTGAGCTGCTTTTTAGACTGGCAGTTGGAACTTTCTCAGTGTCTGTACTTCATATTGACCCTTTACCCCCACCTGAAAGTTCATTGAACCTTAACCCATTGACACCAATGGCTCGGGATTTCTTTGCCCGAATAGAAAAGATTGAGCCAGTTAAGTTTTCAACAGAAGATTTTCTGTCCTTCCGAGAAGTATTTGCAGAAGCTTGTTCTCATGATCACCTTAGGTATAACTTTGCTTATTAATAAATATAATTAACAAAAATATATTTTAAGTAAATTTGAGTAGAGTAAGTTTATTTCCATAGGAATTGTGTAACTTAATATTTGAATTGCATTAGACTTCTTTATTAATTTCAAAATAGTCTTGAATTTTGACATCTGTTGTCCAAGACTTTTTTTTTTTTTTTTTTAATTAAAACAGAGGAAGACAAGAGAATAAACATTAAAATCACCTAGCTTTTTAATAGATTAATTAAATTAGGAACAGTTTCTACAACAGAAGTATAAAGAGTCAAGTATCATTAAGGAAGTGATTTATTTAGAAATAGCTGTGTTTTACAGGACTATTTTTATCCCAATATAGTGATTACTGCTTGAAGGAGCTTAGAGTTTTACTTCATGCAAAATATTGTATCAATAGGGATAAAGCTTAAGTGTGAACAAGATAATAAAGTTGGGCAACAGTCTTTTCTTTGCAAAAGTTTTTACCATCCCAGTACAGTGTATGAAGTTAACTATATAAGGGTGTATATCCCTCTTCTTACCCTATGTATGTAATTTAGACTTTGCGAGGCATTTGACTTTTTCATTGTCTAAGGATGCTAGTTTTATGTGAATTGCACCTCAGATTAGATGTCTAAAATGTTCTTTACAAATTTCTCTATGCTGACCATTGTTGATTGTGTAACATGAGCTCCATTGTCTTTGTTGCTAAGTCTGTAATAATTAACTATTTTCATATTTTTTGAGAAATTATGGTGCTTTAAATAATTTTAAAAGGATTGTAGTGATCCTTTTTTTGCCTACTTAACTCATGAGTTTTCATCATTGTTATTGTTTTATGCTACTTCTAATAATTCATAATTTTAATAATTCAGGTTTATAGGTACTGGCATCAAAGTGTCTTATGAGCAAAGACAAAGGACTGCCTCTCGAAGTTTTAGTACTGACTTATCCATTGGAGATATGGAGCTCCTGGAATGCCTTTTTTCTACTGACTCTCATTCCATGCAGCCTCACTATACAGAGGTATGTAAAAAATAAAGGGAGGTCTCTAAAAAAGAAATGTTAATTGTATAACTGAGAATGCTAGATTTTTAAATGGTTGTAATTTAAATGTTTCTTAATATTTTTTATTTTTTAAATATGTTACAGTTTTAATATAAAATTTACATTTTAATTCTGAGCTCAGATAGTGAACCTAACTTCTGTCATACCTAACAGGAACAGCACCAAGCAGCTAAACTTTGTTAGTTACTTCTCTTATTTGCTTAACATGGTTTGGACATTAGAGTAAATGTTTTCCAAAAACTAAGCGATGGAGTTGAGCAATGTAGAAGTTTCTTGGGGTGGTGATTATTCTTCCAGCTCTTTTAATGGTCAGAGGCATCCAGTAAGGGAGCTGAATATGCGGATTGAGTAAACAGTTAAGCTGGGGCTCTGTTTGCTGACTTCAGTGTGGGGTTACCTGTCTGTTCTAGGTAAAACATCATAAATATATTTTCCTGTGGCAGCTCTTTCCTTATTTATTAAGCATTTTTAATTTTTTTTCCTGAAGCTGCTGACATTTCATTCTGAAGAAAGAAATGATTCTCATTCTGTGCCATGCCTTCAGCTGCATTATAAGCATTTAGATAATAGAGGACCTCAGGTAAGGTGGGAGATTAAAAAGACCAAGTTTCTGTATAATAACCTTTGTCTAATTTGGGTCATTTGAACAGAAAACTGACTGTAAAACAGAGAGTTCTTAACTCCTACTTATTATGATTTGTTTCACTGTGTTGTGTTGAAGATTTTAGTGCTTTTTCTCTTTCTTTTCAGGGTAGTCAAGGGAGACTCAGTTCTGTTCCACAGAAAGCAGAATTACAAATAAAGTTAAGTCCGGTGTTTTGTGAGCTGGATATTAGTATTGTAGACAGATTAAATTCCTTACTTCAACCCCAGAAACTAACTACGGTGGAGATGATGGCATCTCACATGTATGCTTCTTACAATAAGCACATAAGTCTGGTAAGTTCAAAGTGAAATTGATTAATAAACTTGCTGGGTTTTTTTTGCAGGAGGAAGGCAGGGTGAGAATAAACCTGAGATTACTACTTCTGATTGATTTGTGGTGGCTGAGGTTTTTTTTTTCATGTGAGAGGTTTTTTTGTTCGGTTGGTTGACTGGGGTTTTTTTGGTTTTTCCAAACTTCTGACACAGAACAATAGCCATCTGACACAGTCTCATTTTACATTCAGTGATTGTGTGCTTGATTACAGACTTAAAGACAGTGGTAGATGTTTCACAAACTGTGTAAGTTCTCAGCTTCTTGAAGCCAGGAGAACTGGGCAAAAAAGAGGAATCTTGACTTACTTTTGATCCTTAATCTGTCCCATCATGCTCTCCAGCAGCTGATAAAAAGGGTTGCTAACAATTCAATTTCTATGTTGAAATCTTTAGTTGTCACAATCAGCCCAGTTGCCTCTGCTGTGCATAACCTGCCTTTGGGGTAGGTGACAGAGAGAATGGGGAGCATATGCGTTGCATTCTAGTGATTTGGGACCAACAGAAAGAAGGAGTTGAAGCTTGTCTTGGTTTGGGTTGTCACAATAGCATTAAACTTGAAGACTTTTCTTAAAGTACTTGAGGAATGATAATGCAATTAATTGATTTTCTGCTCAGCAACAAAAACCTTCATGTAATTTTATTGCTGCATTGACTGATTACAGAAAAATCAGCCTTAAAAATTATTAAGGAGAATCCTTATTTTAAAAAATTATAAGACATCAATAATTTCTATCACTATAATTGTCTTGCAAGTTTGATTCTTTTCAATGATCAGCAAAAAGGGGAGGATTTGAAGGACATGAAAGTGACAGGTGCTGGACACCATGACTTCCTGAAAGGGGCAAATACACATGATAGTAATTCCTATTTTTTCAACAACAGCAATTTTTTAAAAAGTGTTGAGACATGGTATTTCCTAACTGCAGCTGAGTATTGATAGTACTCCCACTACCCAATTTAAGCGGAAAAAAAATTGTAAAAATAACTGGTTTTCTGAAAGACTGCTAATCTATGCAAATACTTGACTTCTAAGTAGAATCTTTACAACATCAGTAATAGAAGAATATCCTAAGAGCAATAGCAGTTGGTCTTAATGTGTTTTTCTTTGATATATAAATAATCTTTTTGATTTTTAGATATTACGTCATCAAAAGCTTTCCCCATAGTCACTTTCAATGCTAATTTCTCTAATTTAGATTTTTTTTTTTTATTCACTCCAGTTTGTGTTTTGTTTTTTGTTGTTCGGTTTTTTTTAGCATAAAGCATTTACTGAAGTTTTTCTGGATGATTCACATACTCCTGCAAACTGTAGAATTTCTGTTCAAGTCACTGCCCCAGCATTAAATCTCTCTGTTCGCTTCCCAATACCTGATCTACGGTCAGATCAGGAAAGAGGACCATGGTTTAAGAAATCACTTCAGAAGGAGATTCTTCATCTTGAATATACAGATATGGAATTTAAAACTGAATTTATAGGAGGATCAACTCCAGAACAAGTTAAATTAGAGCTTACCTTTAAAGAGCTAACGGGTAAGAATGTTAATATTATATTCAAAAGTCCTTTTTTATTTTCCTATGTACTGTGTAGCTGAGAGAAAGTCCTCTCATATGGAGTAACCCAGGGAGTGTCTTTCTGCCTGAATTTTGGAGTAGATACCTGTACTGTAGTTTTGTGTTCTGTGCTAAATACCAACATAAGTCCAAACAATACTACTAGGAGGAGAGGCTAATGTATATAAGTGCTTGCATTCTTGGGTTTGTTTCAATTTCATGTATCTCTGTGATTGCTATCACAGGGTAAGTTCTGTAGTTTTGTAGTGGGTTACTACAACTATGCAAAGTGAGAAGCCTAGTATAGAAACGAAGTATCCCTTCCTAAACCACGGGATAGAATGCATCCTCAGAAAGTTTGCTGATGGTACGAAACTGGGAGGAGTGGCTGATACACCTGAAGGTTGTGCTGCCTTTCAGTGGGACCTTGATAGGCTGGAAAATTGGGTGGGGGGAAAACTAATGAGGTTCAACACAATGAAGTGTAGGATGCTGCACCTGGGGTGGAGGAACACCAAGTACCAGCACAGGTTGGGGGGGGTGACCTAGCAGAGAGCAGCTCTGCAGAGAAGGACCTGAGAGGATTGGTGGGTGACAAGTTGACCATGAGCTGGCAGTGCCCTTGCGGCCAGGAGGGCCATCGGGTTGGTATCCTAGGGCTCAGTGGGAAGAGTGCAGTCAGCAGGTGAAGGGAGGTGATCCTTCCCCTCTGCTTGGCCCTAGTGCGGCCACGTCTGCACTGCTGTGTCCAGTTCTGGACTCCTCCGTACAAGAAAGACAAGGAGCTACTGGAGAGGGTTCAGCAGAGGCCACAAAGATAATGAGGGGTGTGGAGCATCCTTCGTATTTTGAGAGGCTGCAGGAGCTGGGCCTGTTTAGTCTGGAGATGAGGAGACTGAGAGGGGATCTCATAAATATATAAATATCTCAAAGACATGTGCCAAAAGGATGGTGACAGGCTCTTTTCAGTGGTGCCCAGCGACAGGACGAGGAGCAATGGCCATAAACTGAAACACAAGAAATTTCACATTAATATGAGGAAGAACTTCTATACATTGAGGGTGGCTGAGCACTGGAACAGGTGCCCAGGGAGGTTGTGGAGTCTCCCTGTTTAAAGACATTCAGAACCCGCCTTGGATGTGTAACCTGCTCTAGGGTGACCCTGCCTTGGCAGAGGGGCTGGGCTAGATCATATCCAGAGGTCCTTTCCAACCCTAATAGTGCTGTGATGCCGAGATTGATTCCCTAAATAACTATCATTGGAAAACTTTAATAATTTCATGCCTCTAGTATCTTTCAAAGTAATAAATCTGTGAGACTGGTTTCTATTTGCAATCTTCTCTGCTGTCTCATTTTGTGTATTTAATCAAGGCTGTGACAATATAGTGATACTGTAAATGTAAACGCAGATATCTATGCATTAGAAGCATCTTTCTAACTACTACTAGCTAGAAAATAATGTGAAATAATTTTTGTTTCTAAAAGTTAATATTCATTTTTTGGAAGAAGAGATGACAAAATTTGCCTAAGTAGCTTAGTAAGTAGCATTGACTAGTTAGTCTTGTTAGACTCCAGCCTGAGGAGTGGCTAAACTGAAGTTAGCAGTTGTCATTCCTCTGTTAATTTCTAAAAAATCTCTTTCTATTCAGGTTCATTTGAAGAAGATAATGCAGAAACACCAGTAAAATTTTTTCAAGTGTCTGGTGGCACAGATGGAGATATAACATCATCATCAGACAATTTTGACTGGCCTCGGTAAAATAAAGTTTCATGTTTTTAATGTGGATTGATTAGATTTTTATGAAGCACTGTTGTTTTTCTAATTTTAATCCAGAATGCCTGTGTGGTAAATGCTTGAAAATAATTTGCAGAGAAAGAGCATGTAACTATTGAAAAGACCCCAAGAATTTATAAAGAAGAACCCTGAAACTTCTACGTTTATGATCATGCAGTATGGTTTTTAATGTGTAATGGCTTCTGCATGGACTTCAGTAAATTTCAGTGAAAGTTTGGTAAATGATTAGATACTTGGGACTTTTTCCCGTTTTTTTTGTTACTTTACCTTTTCTCCTGCATTCATGACTGAATACCAGACAACCCATCCTAGCTGAGTTTTCCCTCAAAATAATATAAGCCATGAGAACAGTAAGAATAATTATATTGTGACTGAATTATTGCAGTTTATATCACATGCAAGGCAATACAGTACTTCAGACTTACTGAAGAGAAGGATCTGGCAGCTGAAGCATGTAATAATATGTTTAAAGAGGCAATTTTAGATTTGCTACAGAATTTGCTGTGTACATTTTTTGCCACAAAATTTAGTGGCTTTCTGACAGCAAGTTTATATGGACATTTCTTCTTTTATAATGGCGCAAATAATTTTTTCTGTAACAGTGTCTACATGTAATAAGCTACACCGTGCAATAGAGCATTTTTAAATGGCTGTTAATGGTCTAGTGAAACAAGCATTATTTTGGGAGAGTGCTAGGTTTTTCTTAGGTCACCTATATGGTCACCTGATGGAGTTGAAAAAAGCAAACACTTAACATTTTCTTTCACCTGATGGTACCTTTTCTATGTACCTTTGTGTGTATGATTTTAGTTTTTTTCTTAGTAGTATCGCTTTGGGTAATAAAATATGTTATTATTTAATGAAAAAGTCCCTGGACTTTTGAGCTATTTAGTCTGTGTGTATTTAATGGCAAGCCAGCAGAACTAGGGGACATGTGACAGACCGTAATTATAAACATTATGAGCATCTCTAATGGCTTATTCTGCATAACTTCTCCAATGTCAGGCTTGTATTGAAAATAAACCCTCTGGCTGTGCACTCTATTCTGGAAAGGATAGCAGCTGAGGAGGAAGAAGGTGATAATAACTTTCAAGAGGAAGAAGAAGGAGGGTCTCATTCTTTGAAGGATGTCTGTGATATTAGAAGACCAGAGCCTTCTCCTTTTTCTTCTCGTAGGGTCATGTTTGAAAATGAAGAGGTACTATAAAATTTTGTTATTGCTTTGTGCTTATGATAGACAAAATATAGTGAGAGTACATTCTCACCACTTTACATGCAACTTCTGGTTTCCACTTTTGGTTTTGTTTTGATTTTTTTTTTTACTTAAGATATTTTTTTTCTTTTTTCTTTCAGATGGTGATGCCAGGAGATGTAGTTGAAATGACTGAGTTTCAGGATAAAACAATTAGCAATTCTCATTATGTACTGGAACTCATGTTACCAAACATTCACTTAACATTACCAAACAAAAGCTTTTATGAAAAACTTTACAACAGGCAAGTATAATTGTTTTTCTTGGTTATGATGACCTGTACATTCAGTTCTGTGTTCACTGTAGACAAAAACAATTGTCTAAGCAGGTAGAGCAGGAACTCATTTGTATAATTTATTTGAAAACATAAAGTCCTATGTAACTATTTTTCCAAGATAATATTACACCATTGCGTCATGCATCTGGTTCGTACTATGGCAGCTGTCTGCTAAAAAGTGTTTGGCAGATTTTGTGAACAAAGGGTGAAGCTAAATAGTCTTTGGCTCTCAGTGAATACTTTGTTCAGATCTCTGTGCAATGTTTCATTTTGCTCTAATCTTTCTGATCTCTTTAAACAGATTATTATACTGTAAAAACTTGTGCTCAATTTTATTCTTTCCATCTAAAAATCTAGAGTTTGCAAGGCAGTCAGAGAAAAACCCCAACCCAATTTTGTAAGCCTCATAAAGGTTTATAAAAATGTAGAGAAAGCGAACCCAACTTACAGATGGGTTTTCACCATTTACTTCTGTTAGTTTGCTGTCCAAAAAACAACAAAATACCACTAGATTGGTATTGTGCTATGCAATATGCAAGAGCGATGCTAATCTATTTTAGTCTGTGGTAGGTATTACTTTACTTCCAGAGTATTTTCACTTCCAAAGTGGCAATGCAGAACCTTCCACTGAATATTTTGTTGGAATACTTCTGTACTGAATGTCACATCTGTCTTTACCCTGACAGATACACTCACTTGAAATCAAAAGAATGAATCTTTCCTACGACTTAGTTGAAAATTGATATGATCAAAATAGGGATTTCTCAACTCCCCCTCCGACCTACTGAACTAATGGATACCTACTTATAGAGGCTTTTGTGTCACTATTACGTTAGACTTTGATATGTGCATACCATAATTACAGAATAAAAGTTACTTCCATTACTTATTGCTTTTACTCATGAATATATTATTGTTTCTTATGCTCTTGAACTTTATTTTCTCTATCTTTATAGTATCTGGAATCTGTTACATAATGTCTGCAAAGGAATTATGCTTGACTGACTTAATACAAAGTGGGAATATAGACACGTATTTTGTGTAATGATAATGTATTTCTTCCTAGGATCAGCAATGATTTATTGTTGTGGGAACCCACAGCTCCATCTCCTGTAGAAACATTTGAAAACCTTTCTTACGGTGTTGGACTATCTGTGGCCAGCCAGCTCATCAACACTTTCAGTAAAGACAGCTTTAGTCAATTTAAATCTGCAGTTCATTATGGTAATACACTTAATAAATCATCTAGAACTAATAGTGCTTTAGAAGCATAACTGGCTGAAGTGATTAATCTGTTATTGGAAAGATTTTGTAAACTTATGAGAAAACTTAAACCTAGAAAAAAACCCGGTAGATTACTGTTTAGTAAGTGTGAAATTGAATTGCATTACCAATGGAGAAACAGTGAGTTATTAGCATGAAATATGTACTAGCTAGAGAATGAGTTGTTGTTCATTTTATCTGTTAGATGATGAAAGTGGATCTGAGGAAGAAACACTACAGTATTATTCTACTGTTGATCCAAACTATCGTTCACGCAGAAGGAAAAAGCTTGACTCACAGAATAAGAACTCACAAAGCTTTCTGTCTGTTCTGCTAAATGTGACACATGGATTAGTGTCGATATTCACAGATGTGAAGGTGAGGCACTGGGGCTGGAACAAGTTTTTTGTTGTTTTGAGCATGGATCCCCTCCATGCTGTATGTACTTATCTGGAAGGAACTAGTGTTCTTAATAGTAATTCTGTAATCTTTATACTACTATAACTAGGCAGTAATACAACACAATATATTGCAAATTCTGTTTTACTTTGCTTCACATGAGAATAACTGAAATGCAAGCAGGAAAACATGTCTTGGCAGCAAGTGTTGTGTTAGTTTAGACCTTTTAAATGCAGCAAACTGTCAGCAAACAGTAATTTTATCATTTCTGTCCTTCCTTCAGCAGGATGATGGAAATACACTGGAAGGAAAATACGGCGAATTTTGGTTTGAGTTCAACAGTGGTTCCCTTTTCAGTGTGACTAAATATGAAGGCTTTGAGGACAGACACTATGTTTGTCTCCATTCTAGCAGCCTCAATTTATATCATCAAGGTAGGAGTGATACTGAGGTGGCTCTGGGACTAAATTTGAAATGAAATTAGCTTGAAGCTTTTTAGGAAAAAGGCTATATTTTTTTTCTACTTTCTCTCATAGTGTATAATTTGACACAATGGATATAACTTATGGGGAATGTTTCTAAATGCTACAGCAATGCAACTTCATGATAATTGTATTTAGTTACAGTTTAGCTCCAACTTTCCTTGACAACTGTTGGTCTTTAGAGATATTGTGATCCTCTGGCAAATTAGCTATACAGTCTATTCTTTACTATGAAAATACACACTTCCTACATATTATTGGATGTTTAATTAAAAAAGCTGCAGGTTATTGGCAGCTGCTGTGTTTTTCCTGAGTAGCTGGTTGTTGTGCACAGGTGACTGTGTAGTTTGTGTAAGTCTAGAAACCCCCACATAGTTAAACCTTTTAAGGTTTCCCCCTCAGATGCCTCTGAATCAGTGGTACTCATGTTTCAGTGCAAGGCTTAGTTATTGTGTGTTTAAAAGTTAGCCTGGCACTATCTCATAAAATGAAGAGATACATCTTCCTATCTCTCCATGTAACCTGTAGGATATTTCTGTCCTTTATTTCAACTTTGCCATTTTGTTGGCCGAGTAAAAGACTCAATCCCTAATAGTCACATTGAAGATTGTAGCTAGAACCTTGGTTTTGAATATTGGATCACCCATAACCTTCCCTTCACAGTTTTTGGTTGTCAGTGTGCATGACTAACTTTGGTAATTAAATAATTTTGTAGGCATTAAGCATAAAAAGGATTTTCTTTAATACTTTGTCAATAACAGCTTTGGTAATTAATTCCAAAATCTTTTTGCAGGTTTGGTAGATGGAGTCGTCCCTTCCTCTGAAGTACGACTGCCCAGCACAATACGTCCCCATTGGTTAGAGCCTACTATTTGTTTTTCTGAAGAAGATGGTCTCAGTAGGACTACTTCAGATGGTGTAGGAGTGGATAGTCCAAGTATGCTGACTGTTGCAGTCAAAATCCAATCGGATAAAATAGAGAGCAATACAAAGGTTTGTGTTACTTGTACTTCTGTAAGTTTTTGAGTTATCTCAGTTTATATGGAAGCATCTAGACATGGAGCTAGAAGTATTATAGGTGAAGAAACCGTATAGTTCTGAGACATTCATTGTGAAACTAATTTTCTGTTAGAATCTTTTGGGTGGATTATAAAATTTAAGCAGCAGCTTAATTTACTAATTCTTCCAATTGCTGGAAGAATTGCTGGAGTTGCTTCACTTTGCTGATAACACTGTTTCTTTATGGAATGCATTTTTTTGACAGTTGACCTTTTTTGTTTGTTTTTGTTGAATTTCTCTGGTGTCAAAACGGGCAAGAACAAATACAGAGTTACACTGCAGTTAACTATCAGTGTCATCTAATAGGCAGCCTTTGCTTGCTTATTTGGAATGGCACTGGTAAATGACAGTAGCATTCATTAGTGTAGCTGAAAGATGACCTCTTAGCTGACATAGTGGTGACAAACAGGTTGGTTGAGTTATCTAAAGAAGGGTTCTGTAGACCAGCAAGATGTTGTGGAGGTTCAATTGTTTCACATGAGAACTACATTGGGTTGCTAGTCCTGGTAATTTCTGCTGAATCCCAGAGTGAATGTACAGGTAGCCTTCCTTCTTACCACCACCACAAAGCTGCCATTTCTAAACTATCCTGTTGCAAAAAGTATGATACTCTGTTATCCAGGGTTTCTCTATTGGGAAGCGGGGTTTTTCTAGACACCATGAGATTTTTGGGAGCAGAAGGATGACACTATTTCATAATCTTGATGTTAAATAGTCACGTGTTTAAGCCATGTAATGCAACTTTGTTGTGCAGGAATTTCTGGTTGCTGTTGGACTACGAGGAGCCACCCTTCAGCACCGAGTGCTGCCTTCTGGTTTAAGCTGGCATGAACAGGTCAGGTTGCTACAGTGTTCTCGACTACATCTTCAATTTCAGTCTCATTGCTTTAACTATCAAACTGAGTCTTGATTGAAAATCTTGATGTTAGGCTGTGCCTTATTATCGTGTTCTGCTCTTGAAAGTATTACTCTTTCTTTCTTGTTTCCCTTTGAGACCATTGACAGATGACAGTCTTACTTTTAAATTATTTCTTGTCTGTTCAGTTGGTACTGTTCCTCTCATCGTCCTAACTTTCTGCTCATAACGTGTCAGGGAGGCTCTGGGGGGGGTTTACTTTTTTGTTTTGGATATTGTTTAAAATTCAGATGAAAAATGTCAGTAGTGCAATACTATTCAAGTACATAAATAATCCTTATGTTAAAAATGCCCTCAAAACAAGCAAACGTGTTACTTGCAGTACTGAAAGCATTCCTGTATTTTTCTCTTCTCCTCACTTTATCCCTCAAGTCTCGTTTCTCACTTGTACATTTCCTGTTTGTTTTGCTGGAATAGCAGTACTGGAGGATTTTGGGGAGGTAGTGAGCAGAAGTTTACACGAACACTTGTGAATGAGAAAGGTTGTATTCGTAGGTGTGGATGCAGAGGTGTAGCATAGCAGGCAGGGCTGGAAACCCTTGATCTGTGTGTGACCACATGAGGCAAGACATGCCATTAGCACAGGAGCAGTGTAGTTGCATGTACCTGCCCCATACTGGATTACAGGTAGTAACCCTTGACAGTCAAGCTTCTCCTGTTTATCTTCCAGTCTGTATGATATGCTGATTTTCACATGCATTGTTACTGTATAACTATGTGGAGCTGAACTTGGGGCTTTGGACTCTGCTGTGGTGTTATTTTCTCCTCAGCATTATATTCCTTTGAGTTTGGGTAGCCTGGTTTACACCATGTTGCTTCTTTGCTCTATGAAGTTTTTCTCCAGTAACATTCCCAAGTGCATCACAGGCAATCTTTTTTGGAGGGGGAGAGATCAAATAAAAGTTGTCCAAAGAGGTAGTTAGAAGAAAAAAACTAAAAGACTAACAGTGGTGGTATGGCGATTGGAATATTTTAAAAAGAACTTTTAAAGTGTAACATTTGAGAGGGAACTATGACAGATCTTATGGAGGAGGATAGAAGTTAGTTTTGTGGTCATACATGCAAAAGCTGTTTATACAGTAAATGTGCACATGGTTCCGAGCATATTTCCCGTGCCCGCACCCCAAGAAAGACTTGAAGATAGCTTGAACAATGTAGAATGTTACAAGAAAAGTTAACTTTTCAGAGAGAGAGCAAGGAAAATGCAAACACTGTAATAACAGCTACAAAGAGGGATGAATAAGACTGTATTTGGGTAGTGTTTTAAAAATGCATTGTGAGGCTTTGTACAAGGAGCCACTTGAGTGTCTGTGGACTGGTCTTTTTCATACCTTTGAAGCTGCAGTTTTTATGGGGTTTTTTTGTCTTGTTTACATTCCATGCTTCTCTCTATAAAGCTATTGAGTAAGCATCTTTAAATATCCAAGATGGTTCACACCTTTTCCATCTACTAATCTAACATTTTACTGTCATACCTGTTGCAGATTTTCTCTTTTGTGATGCATAATTGTTTGTTAATTTACCAGATATTGAAGTATTAATATGTTTGTGATTTTTAGATTTTATATTTTTTGAATATTTCTGATGAGCCTGTTCTGGGATATAATCCTCCAGCTACAATTACAACTTTTCATGTACATCTGTGGAGTTGTGCTCTTGATTACAGGTAAGTAAAATGCAAGCTATGTACTTGTTCTTCGGGAAAGTTCGAGTTTGCATACTGAAAAGAATACTTAGGCTCTTTTGGAAAAAGTACTTAACAGAAATCCCTTAAACTGGAAGCAATTTAAAATAGGGTATGACTTGCCTAGGTCTTGGAAGATGGAGTTAGGTAATCTATAAGGCTTTGGGCGAACTTCCGAATTACTAATTTGTTTTTCTTATTTGTTATTAGGCCCTTGTTTTTGCCAGTCAGATCTCTACTTACTGTTGAAACTTTCAGCATTTCCAGCAGTGTTGCAGTAGATAAATCCTCTTCTACTCTCAGGTATGATTTAAATGATTGTGAATCATGTAAGCTCCTGTAAAACTTGTAATGCCTGTCTGCTTTTTTGACCTCAGAAGCATTCATGTTGTGTAAATGATCACACTGGTTTACATCTTTTGAAATACAGTTTACTCACATGTAATCCTTCTGTTTTATTATCTTAAATAATTTTGTTTATTTATACTTTTTAGTTGGATTGCTTCCTTTAACAACAAGCAATTCTGCTTTTTTAATAAGATTGGAATATCCTGAAATGAAATTATGTCTATTTTATGAATTAGTAAAACCTTAAGATTTCTTATAATTTGTTATTTGGAGACAGTATATTAATTTATTGAATATTTAATGACTAATGAACGTATCTGTAACTTCTCATAATTTTTCTTGCAACTTCAGTTGAATATTCATTCTGTTATACTTGTTCTGTTGTGAAATACCTACCAAGTTGATTGTTTTTATTATAAAACCTTTTAAGTGACCTTTGAAACAAATATTCTGTTAACTCTATTAAGAAGACAAAAAGACGAAAATAGAATTAAAGGTTAAGGCATTATTTCTTATTCTAGGAACAATCAAATATATTAATTGAAATGTAACAAATATCTAATTAGCGAAGGGAAAGATATCTTACGGCGGTTAATTGTCAGTAGATTTGAAAATTACGAAAGGTTTAAGTGAAGAATTTGGATTTAAGAAATGCTAGGTATATTTGTGTTTGTAAATATTTTTTATATACTAATTTCTTTTGACTTACTAATTGCACAGCATTTCTGTAGCGTTTTTATTTCATCTTGGTTTTGTCTCTTAGGATAATTTTAGATGAAGCTGCTTTGCATTTGTCTGACAAGTGCAACACTGTTACGGTGAACCTCCATAGAGGTAAGGATCCTTTAGATGTTATTAATCAATTGCAGAGCCTAAAGAAACAAAATTACAGGTGTATTCTGCATATATAAAGGTTATTGAAGACGAAGTCTGAGGAGATAAGGAGCAGCAAGTTGAGTATGAGAGAATAGTGAAATGTTGATAAAAATCTGAGCGCTCTGCTTTGGATTTGTGGATCCAGAAGTATGTCAGAGAAAAGCATCTTGCAATTCCTCTAGTATCTTGTTACCGTTTAATAACAGGTATTTGAAAAAGCGTATTTTTAAAAATCTGGAGTTTCACAGAAAGAAATTTTTATAGGTACAAGATCTCATGAGATACATATTCTAAATAGTTGAACTTGAAAGGTGCTATGTGACATAAAGTTCTAGGTTCTGAAAAGAATCATACCAACTGGGTTGCTCTCATTCAAATAGTAAGAGCCTTTAAGGACTGAGGAACTTGAATCAATATTTAACAAATGAGTTGGAGAAATGATGAAACCTTGTGCCCACAAACATGTATTTAGCTTAGGTAAGAGATCTCTAGCAGGGGGCACAGTAAAGCTACGCCTGTTCTATTTAAACAACAAAAGAGGGCAAATAAGTTATTCATGGCACTGAAAGATTAGTACAATATGAACACGTGTTCTCTCTCACTTCAACTAAGAAACTGATAGAATGTTTAGTCATTCAGCTTCTGTGTGCCTTGGCTTCTCTAACTCACACAGATGGGATGAGGATAAATATCTTAAAAGATTACACTGCACACAGATGGTGGTAGTGGGAGTGATATATTGGATTGAAAAGATTCAAGTTCTTGATTTGAGTAGCTGAAACTTGTACTCTGAAAGTAATCCTCATAAAAGAAGGAAATGCAGGGATATAAAAAGTTTTGATAAAAAAGATTTCTTTACAGCTCATCCTGCTTTTAATGGTTTAATAACTATATTATTGTATAGGTATATAGTGTTTGTTTTTGTCTTAGTATTTTTTTAATTTTCATATTTCAGATTATGTTCGTGTTATGGATATGGGACTGCTGGAACTAACCATTACAGCAGTAAAATCTGATTCTGATGGAGAAAGAGTAAGTATTTAATCACAAACAAAATAAAATGTAAAATCATCATGAGAGATTGTGATTTGAAAATGACTTTATTATACTTAAAATCAAGGAAAGTTTTTTAGTTTACTTCTACTTTTTTTTAACTCATTTTCTGACTAGTTAAGTAAAATAATTTAAAAACATCTGTGTATGTGCTGTTTTTATGGAACTTTAGGGTAACCTGAAGTGTATTCTTGTCTTTTCATTGTTGCTGTCTAGACTAAACCACGTTTTGAGCTGCACTGTTCCAGTGATGTAATCCATATTCGTACCTGCTCTGATTCGTGTGCTGCACTAATGAATCTCATACAATATATTGCAAGTTATGGTGATTTACATCCACCCGCTAAGACAGAAGTTAAACGTGGAGTTAGCAAGCCAAAAATGAAGGTATAGAATGGCAAAATGATAGCAACTTAACTTTCTGCTTCTTGGTGATAGATTTTAATTTTAATCCCCATTCTATTTACAAATAATATGAGATTTCCTGCAAAGAAATGAACAGATTGTATCTAATTTGAAATATATTTCAGAGTTAAAATAATGTTTTGGGGTTTTTTTCTATTTTGGTCACTAAATATTGTAAAATATTTTGTGCTGTTTACCTCTTGTACTTTATTCTTATCGAAAGAAGAAAATTCCAAGACATGGACAAGATGTCCATGTACTCTGATGATCTAAATACCCTGAACCATAATGTTCTAACCTACTTTATGAATCATCCAGCTTGGTGTTTCAGATCACTTGACTATTTTAACAAGTTAAGGTGTTTTTTCTCACAGTTTAAGAGCTGTGAATTAAGCTGTTCTAGCAAAATCTTTTTTGACATCTGTTGTCTTTGAGATGTAACTATGTATAGTTGCTCTCCTACAGGTAGAGACCTTTAGCCAACCATCTTCCCACGGACCAGGCCTTGCTGAATCAGAGCAGCAGATTTTACGGGATTTGATGAGTGATGCAATGGAAGAAATTGAGACTCAACAGACTGCTTCTGCCATGAAGCAAGAGTCTGATGGTAAGAATCCTCTGAAGGCCTAACTACATATAAAGTACAGCTTCTCTGGAAATAAAGTGGGATTGAAAGTTTTGTGTATGTAGAGATGCTGCAATAAGAATGGGAGCAAGTACTTAGGATGTCTGAAGTCTTCAAGCTGTGGGACAGATTCTTGCTTCTAATGATAATAATGCAGAAGTTTAAGATTCTAGTCAAATACATATTACTGAGGTACTGAAAGCAGTAGGGAAGAAATCTGGCTCTGGGACTCTGTCAAGACCCCAAATTCTGTGGGAGTATAAGTTAGAGCAGAGGCATCAAAGACATCTCTTTTGTGTATGAGGGTAGCCCAGGAAGATGGTACAGTTCCAAGTCACAGGAAGAACTTCTAGTTATGAAGAATTTTTTGAACCAGCTGATAGAACAAGATAGTTGATTTTATCACAGGATTATGGCTTCTGTATCATGGCTAGAGTATAATTCAGGTTTAAATTGGATAAGATTTTGTACTACAAATAGATTTTTATTCCATTACTATTACCATGATGTCTGGTCTTCTTTTCTGTGGTGGAAGGTGAGCAGTCACCGTAGTACTGAAACTTTTTGGTGCTGTGGTTTACTACCAGAATGAGAAACTTGAGAATTGTATTTTATTCATAATAGGAATTGATTCAAGATATAATAAGCAAATTTCCTTGATGTAATTGAAGTAACAAACATTAGTTAACTCTTACTTAATTTTCATATTTTGTAAGGATTTTTCCACTGAAACATGTTTTTTCTCCACCCTCCTTCAACTCCCAGGAGTTTTGGATGACAAATCTCAAACTCAGGAGCCATCTTGCTCAGATCTCTTCCTGTTTCCAGATGAAAGTGGAAATGTCTCACAAGAGCCAAGTCCCACTTATGCTTCATTTACTCATCACCTGTTAAGTGAGGCCATGGGAGATGTTCCGGCAGAAAGTGATGATTTCTGCATTCTTTTTGCACCTAAAGTTGCTGTTGCTGTAAGTTCCTTTGGAAATTACTAAAAAAAATCCATATATAAATTGACTTAGAGAAAAGCCTATGTAAAACTTGGGCAAATTAGATTTCCTAGACTTCTGTGGTTGCTTAGTGATGTTTTTCCGTTTGAAAGGAATTTATGTGTTGTTGTTAGGAATGAGTGCAAGTATTTTCAAACAGATACGATTTTTCTGTATCTCAGCACTATGTAATTGTTCTCTGATCTGAATGTTACATTAGGCTGTACTGGCAGTTTTCTTACATTTTAGTCACATTTAATCATTGTCATTTTGACTTACAATAATGGCATAGTTAGGAAAAAAATGTGTTAAGCGAAAAGCAGCATTTATCAAAACAGCAGCTTTGCACGTCTTCTAATCTTTTGTTCATTTCTCTCTTAATCTAAGCTCTCAGTGTTTCTAAGGATCTAAGATCCTTGCCAAACCTCAGAGAAAAGCTTGTGTGTCGCTTTACACCAATGTCTATCCTCTGCATTGTGTTCATGTGTCTGGTGGTATTCTTCTTAATAGACAGAAGCAGTTCCTGGGTCCCTGATTAGAGGCTGTATTTTCCCAGTTATAGTTGAGCTTGTTTGTTTCCAAAAGTGCTAATAGGCTAGCCTGGGCTCTTCTGTGGTTTTCTGTTTGCTTTCAACTAGTACTTTGTTTTGTTTATAGTTTGGATGGGGAAGTTTTTTGTTTGGGTTTGGGGTTTCTTATTGTTGTTTTTAACTACTTTGCAGCTTTTACTTTTTTTTCATATGCTTTTGTCTTTATAAGAAACATTTCTAAACCAATCATGTGTTGTATGAGCTTTAGAAGACAGTACAGAAAAGTTTTCCTTTTCATAGGAAAGATTTAGACATCTCAATAAAGAAAGTGGATTTCACCTTCTCAATGCTGTCTGCTTTTTTTTTTAATTAGGAAAAAGAGGAAGAGCCAGTTATAAAAATAATGGTTGATGATGCAATTATTATAAAAGAAAATCATTTCAGCCAACCTATGAAAAAAACAGATACAAGCAAAGCTCCCCTTCATTTTCCTGTTCCTCTTGTACGCTATGTTGTAAAGGAAATATCTCTTATTTGGCATCTTTATGGTGGAAGGGATTTTGGGACTGCACCACCAACTTCTCCAGCTAAAAGTTTCATGTAAGTGTTTGATCTTATTATGTGGATTAGAAGATTTAGAAATACATAATTTTCTTTTGATTTGGAGTAATCTTATTGTTCAGTTTCAAGTCTCCCTTTCTTGCTTCTTGGCTCCCTTCTCACATGGAATCAGTCATAGAATGGTTTGGGTTGGAAGGGATTTTAAAGATCATCTAGAATCTTACTCAGTTTACTAACTCAACAAATCAGGGTGTATTTTTCCTGTGTCTTAACCTGGACAAGCTGGGTTTGATTTTGCTGATTTTCTGGGGGGAATGGAAGGATGGATTTTGTTTTAGGGTAATATTAGAAGTCAAATTTTCCTAAAGAGGTCAGGGCTTAAGGAGCATAATAGTCAGATTTACAGGATGTCATGTAAACTAAAGAGTAAAATTATCGCAGCCGAAATTAAGGAAATGTTTTATGGATGTTAATTTGGTGGGATACTTACACCTAGCATTCTGCTTAGGTATATATTACTTGAATTAAAAGAAATTATTTGGTTAACAGTAACACAATTTCTATGTTTTTTTGAATATCATTAAAATAGTAATAAGTTACATCCAGTGCATTTCATTTTAGATTAACAGTGAGATAACTTTGATCTGCAAAAGCATATTTTTCCTTTTTATTTCCCCAGAAGTCCCCATAGTTCTCCTTCTCATACACCAACAAGGCATGGACGGAATACAGCATGTGGAGGAAGGGGAAGAAACCCAGACTTCCTAATGGAAATACAATTAAGCAAGGTGAATGACAGAAACAGCTTCAGCCATGACTCTCTGTGTGTGGATATCTTTACATATTATACTCCTTTGATAACACCTTTCCATTAGAGTTCAGTACTATTTCTTTCAACAGTATCTACATCTAAGCAATCGCTTTGATAGTGATGAATGTAGAATTTGTTTAACAAAAACTGTTAGTATTAGCATTGTATTTACTTGCTGAATAAGCTTGTTTGTAAAGATGAAGGATATCCATTACAATATTCTTAAAATTTTTTGTTTATTATAAACAAGTTTTGCAACTGCTGTTCTGTTTTTCTCTCTCCATTCTGAATAGATACACCTGTTATGAAATTAAGTGTTCTAACAAAATAAGCAAGATGTATATCTGTTGAGAATACTTGGTGTATCCATTTGATAATTGGATATGAAATAACATCTAGTTGTATCAGAGTATTGTTCCTGTGTTTCCCCAATATATTTAGCACCCTTCAGGCATAAGTATCTACTGTTGTTTTTAAAGCTGTGCTTAGCTCTAACATAGGAACTAGAAGCTTTTTTTCTGGTGCTGTGAATAGTATTGGTGAGGAGTTAAACATATTTCATGTTAAATGGATCAATTATAGAATCCTTTTAAAATAAGATTTTTTCAAATGTTTCCATAAAAATGAAAGGCATTACATAAAAATAAAGGCCTTTTATAGTCTATGTGCATTTCCAAAGCTTAAAATTCATCCCATTAGCACTTCAAGCTTGCCAGAAATGTGATACTTCAGGTAGCCTTTTCTAGAAAAAACATGACATTGCAATAAAAAAGAGGAAAAAGGGAAGCATTTAATACTCCACGTGGAAAACTTCATATGTAGAATTATAGCCATCTCTTAGTTTGCAGATATTTAATGAGGGTTGGTGTTAGCATGAAGTGGTATAAAGGTTTTTTCCTCTACTTCCCCATACTTGGTCCAAGGCTTAATAGTAATGTTTAAAGAAATGAAGGACAATGAAAGGGGTCACAAACGGTGTTGCCTTGCGCCGGGCCGGCAGAGGCCGCTGCCGCGCTTGCTGTGTGCGCTCAGCAGCATTCCACTGCCGGCCGGGATGCGGCGAGATTTGGGGGCGCAGGGGGTGGTTTGTAGGTCACCACAGCTGGAAATGAGACCTACATCAAGGGATGACCAAATGAAGATAACTTAGAATTTAAGAAAAATACTGAATTAGAAAATGTATGGAGTAAAGTGAGTAAGAAAAAGGAAACAAGACCGCAAGAAGCTGCTTGAGAAGTCAGTTGGTAGGGAAGAAACATTTTTTTCTTTAATGTTAGAGTACAAGATTCAAGACTTGAAAGATCGCCTGGTACAGGCTTCACCCTGAGGTGAGAAAGATGTCAGGATTGAGAGGAAAAAGCTGAGTAAATGTTAAAAAAAAGTGAAATTCATTCCTTATCTTATACTGACCTTCTGTTTTGGCTTGAATTTGTGTGCTAAAATACGAATATGTACACAACTAGAAATTGGAAGATTTCCAGTGCTAGATATGTAAAAACCTGAATAGTTTCAGAAACCTTATTATCATTTCTGTAAATTTAAAACAGTAGACAGCTTTAAAAGTTCTTATGTGTGGTGTGCTTTCCTGGATTTTCATTTATTTTTTAAAGAAGTATTCTGCTGTTAAATGCTGTTTTTCAATGAAACTGGTTATGCTGGCTTTTCTCTTTTAAAGGTGAAATTCCAGCATGAGGTGTATCCTCCAGGTGGTGCAGAAGGTGAATCCTGTCTGTTGGAGCAGCCAGTGTCACGACAAGTTTTTATTGTTCAGGACCTGGAGATCAGAGATCGCTTAGCCACATCACAAATGAATAAATTTCTCTATCTCTACTGCAGTAAGGAGATGCCCAGAAAAGCACATTCAAACATGGTATAGCTATGAAATACGTTAATTGGTTGCAATTACAGTGGTTGAACTACCATTTTGGGGGCTTTGTACACTTAATCTTGCAGAAGCAAAAATGTGAGTTTGTGGAACACTGAAATAATATAATTTGTTGACAGTTATTTGCTTGACTCTTTGTGGATATTAATACTAATTCAAAAGTCAGTTTGAATGTTAGCATGTCAGGTATTAATGGGTTTGAGATTGTTGAAAAATAGATGTGTGGGACTATTTTGGTAGCTTTCACAATTTTAAGCAAATGTTTGCTTATTTCAGTGATGAGACTTCACTACACATGCAGATTTGTATTTTTATGGTATAGAGTAGTCTTACTGATTCTATAAAGGATTTATTAATTTTTGGGGGAGTTTCTTTTGACTTTATTTTTTTATAACATTCAGAGTAAGTTTTTATTCAATACTGTAATTGCTAAGTGGAATCATACTAGTACTGAGGTTTTGCAGTAAAAGCTCTTCTTAGCTGGTGTTCTGAGATGTAGTAATTGTGCTGGTTTTTTTTCAGTTGACAGTTAAAGCATTACATGTCCGTCCAGAGTCTGGCAGATCCCCACAGGAATGTTGTTTACGTGTTTCACTAATGCCTCTTCGCCTCAATATTGACCAGGTTGGTTGTGCCAGTGCAAAAAAAACAAATAATTTTTTCTTTATTTAATGGTACCTGGGGTTTCTTTTAACCAGATACTTTTAGCCATCATGCATATTTTATGTTTTACATTTTCTTGGTGTGATACCTTTTTAATCTAATCTTTGGATCTCTGTTGTTCCATTTATATCCATACTAGAACTTGCCTTTTGCTCCAGTTATTACAAAGACTAGATTTTTTTATTTAAAAACTAAGAATATCTTAGGCAAAGCTGTTTTCTCAGTAAGTTCTCCTCCTGAAACTTCTGATAATCTCAAAGGGTTTGGAATCACAGCTTTTAAAAAGAACTACTTATTCTTGAATGATCTGGTTTTGTTTGTTCATGAAGTGACTTCATTGTTTTTAATTGAAAAAGGTTAATCATTAATCTAGAAGTGGTTCACAACATCTTAGTCAAGGGCACTTGACACTCGAGAAATGCTTCTAATAACTTGTAGGCTTTGTCTTGCTATCAACTGCAGTGGCAGGAAGAACAGAAATTGTTTTACTTTCTTTAGCGGGCCTTTGTGCAAAGTGTTTTTGATATATTAAAGAAACGTAGGGGTTTTTTCTAAACCAGTAAGAGCTATATATGTTTGTGCAGGAAATGTAAAATGCGGTTATTACTCTTTGTCGAGGCATTTCTTCCTTAATTTGTCATCTGCAGAGAGATACGTGGGGTGTAGGTTTTTTAAGAGCATAATTAGGGTTTCCATTACCTATCTTTTCTTTCTTTCAATACACATTGGAAACTAGGTTTTCCTTTTTCTATTAGCAAAATTGAACTCTGTCTAGTTTGCAATAATTTCATCTAGAAAAAAATAGCCTGGAAATACTGCCGTCTAGGGAGGAAATGTGTTCCCTCTGGTTTACTTTTTCAACTCCTTCATCTTTTGAACCATGAACAAAATTCACCTTTACAAATTCTGTGAAATTAACCACAGATTTTTTGGAAGCACAGCTCTGCATGCAGTTATATTAGAAATACTTGTTACTACTGCTTAAGCTGTCATTCTTACCAGCTGGAAGTAAAAATGGAAAAAGTCCAATTGTCATCAATGATAGGGTGAATGAGGCAGCAGTGTGATGCATCTGTCCAAAAAAGAAACTGGGATGTAATAACTTTAAGACTTTATTAAGACATTAATACCATAGATATTAATGACTTTTAATGAAGCAATGATGAGACCTGATTTGTAAGGATTTGATTGACTTTGATAGTATTAGAGAAGAATTTAAACTATACTTAAATACCTTCTACTGCAAGTCAGAGAAAATAACCATTAAACCAGCTGGGTTCTGGACCGGTCTCCAAAATGAGAGTAGAAATGATGAAAATAACCCTGAATTTTTAAGACAGAGATCCTGTCTTTAAGATCATGAAATCCTATTATATGGAGCAAGGTGTGTTGGCCAAGAGGGTCTTCTTGGTTTCTGTCTTACATCTCTATGTGGTTTGTGCATATGTTAAAGGATCAAAACCAAAAAAAATTTGGTTGTGTCATATGTGCTTAGAAATAGAGCTGGAATAGTAGGTAATGTTTTTAGAGAATTATGTCTTTGTGTTTATTTTAACCTGATGGTATTTTCCTTTTTGCCATTAGGATGCCTTGTTTTTCCTGAAGGACTTTTTCACTAGCCTTTCTACAGAAGTAGAACTCTTAGTTACTCCAGATCCTGAAGGTATATTTCTAAAAAAAAACTGACAAAAAAGTGCCACTTCTTTCTCCTTTAATTTGTGTACGTGTCTGTAAATTCACATGTGAATCTTGTGTGTATAAAAACTGGTTTGGGGGTTTGAGCACTGACATTAATGACTGGCTTTTTAGGACTCAGAAGCTTTAGGTATTCAGGCTTTTTATTTTACAAATACGAACAAAGATCTTCAACACCTGGAATCTTAATTCTATATAAGGTTTAACCAAAATTGGAGCATATTTAATAAGAACTTCTCGAAAAATTGAGGACTGTGTATATGCTATTGGGAGTTATTATTAGGTAAAATAAATACATTGTGCTGCTTATTTATAAACTTGAACTCTGTGTTAAACAACTTCAAGCTACTAGATAAACATACTGTTTCATGCCAGAGGTATTAAATAATTTATGTATGCAGTTGAAGCAGTACTTCTAATCTATACTGTTTGATGCAAAAGCAGTATATACTGGAAAGCAAATTTCCACTATTAACTATATTTGGGCATTTGTTAGCAGCTATACTTTACCTATTTCTGTTGAGATGTTGTGCTGAAATGCATAGGTTATGAAGCCCTGTGCAGTACTGCCATTAGAACCAGATGCATTATTTATGCTGATGCACAAACCTCAACGTAAGCTGCATGTAGTATTTTATTAATAACTAAGAGAATCTAAATCTTGCCCTGCTAGTAATTTCTACTAATGAGCATTAGAATTTACTAAGGACACAGTAATTGTGTAAATACAATCCTTCTGTAATCACTGTGAAAAATATGAGTCACTTTACTGTGTACAACTTTTTTTTTTTAGTTAAAAAGTCTCCTGGTGCTGAAGTTACGTGTAGTTTGCCCAGGCATGTCAGCAGCCTTAAGGAACCAAGTCCAGTAATTTCTTTTTCATCACACAAGCAAGCAAATGAAAATGGCAGCATTGATTCTATGGATGTGGTTAATGGAGATGATGATCATTTCTCACAAGAAACGACATCATACAGTGATCAGCCAGTATTTTTCAGGTAAACTTTTGTGACAAAATTTTCTAGTGACACATAGCTGAATGTTTTAAGAAAGTGTGGTGATAAACTATTCAGACCTTAGGGCAAGGTGCATTTTTTTTGTTTATTGGCTGGTTGTGGAAAGCAAATATATTTGTTTCTATCACTGGAAGGCCATCAATGATTTTTATTAACTTTTGCACACTACTGTTCACAAGGAAATAAAAATTAAATCTCTGCCCCATACAGAACCGGTAATGAGATGTTATACAAGTACATGAAAAGAGCAGTGTTGGTACTCTTACATCTAACTATAAATTAGATCTAATATAACCAGAGATGAGAGTATATAGAGGAAGAGGATATAAGGATATCATGGAAGAGAGGTATGAAATTAAAATATCGCAAGAGAAGCTCTAATGTACCACTGACTGGGAAGTGACTATGAAAATTGTAGCTTGTTATGCAGAAGTTTTTTCATGTGCATTCAGATCGTAAGTGCCTGTAACAATAGATGTGTGCTGGGGTAAGTGGTGCAGAGCTAAACTGTAGTAATACGGCTGTGGTTCTATTTCACCACATACATTACCAACAGAATTGTTTTATCAAGTTCCACTTGCAGCACTAAATTTTGCCCACAGAACCATCATTTTGTGGGTGTTTTTCTTAACATAAAGGTGCTCACTTGTGGGATTAGTAGCACATTTGCAGGACTGTTAAATTTATTACAAATGCTAATCTGAACTAGATGTGGATAAACCAAGAAAAGCTGAATTTGCCACTGTATGTCGAACATTTATTCTGAAGTACTAATAGGGTAACTAAACAATTTATGGTATACAGAAAAGGGTATGACATCCTATTCCAGGAGGATGGGAAGCCCTCAGTTTCTTTTTGGAAGGATAATTTTATTTCCTTTTCATATTTCTCACTATAATATTTTCTTTGTATGTTCCAGAGAATTTCGCTTTACATCAGAAGTTCCAATACGGCTTGATTACCACGGCAAGCATGTATCCATGGATCAGGTTTGTGTTTAATGCTGATGCTACAGAACAAAAATATAATGTTTTGCTTTCCCCTCCCTACTCCCCATCAGTGGGGATATATTTTTATGCTCCCTACTCATTAAGGATGTGATCATGACAAATCTAGAACACTTTTTTCTCCCCTTAGTTTCAGTAAAGCTTAACTTTGCTTCACGTTTAATTTGAAAACTTGGGGGTGGATCCCCCACGTATGATTAACTCAGGCTGGAACTTGGTTGTCATGTTTATGAGCTCAGTGATTGGCTTGAAATCATAGTGTAGAGCTGGAGTGCCCCTCAAAGTATGATACCATTGTCTGATGCCAGAGTCATGCCTTTTATTTTACTTTTTCCTCATTAATGCCAGAATAAAATATTGTTGTTTGTTCTCCTTGTTTCCTTTCCTTGCAGTCTAGTAACATATGGGCCTCAGTGGCAATGGCAGAATCTATTACAGACGAAAAAAATGATCATGGTTCTTGTTAAAATATGCATTCTTTTCCCACTGAGTTTAGAAGCAGACATCAAAAAATCCTATTTGCCCAAGAAGACTTGTACTTTGTCATGTCAAATCAGTAAGAAAATCGGGGAAAGTGAAAGCAGCAACTTCTTGAATTTGCCCGGGTATCAGAAATCGAAACGTGAAATATGGTAGCTTTAGAATGCCTGAAACACACTAAAGCCAGAGCTATGTTTACATTATTTATTATAGCTTATTATTTCTGAAGAAGCCTTCTTATATCCAGATGTTTTTCTTACCGTAGCAGGTTAAGCTAAGTTTCCTTTTTTGCAAGTTTCCATGTAACATGATTCATAGCACTGTAACAAGTAGCATTTGGGAGACTGAGGGAGAATGTTTAGACAAAATACCTGTGAGTAAGAGTTGAGATGGTGAAATTATTTCTCACAGGTTGTACAGGTTGAGTAAATTTCTGTGATAACAAAATATTTCACTTACAGGGAACACTAGCTGGAATTCTTATTGGGCTTGCTCAGTTGAACTGCTCAGAATTAAAGCTGAAGAGGCTTTGTTACAGACACGGGTAAGTTTATTAAAATGTAGATCAATGTTGCTATTGCACATTGAACAAGTTTATGGGGAATAACTGAACGTTGCAAATGCAAAGCAAATTTTCTGTTAAGATACACTTCTAAAATCCAAAATGCTTTTTGACTTCACAAATATTTCTTGATTCTAGGTTGTTTAGAAATATATATATAATTAAAGAAGAACTTTAATTCAGAACAGAATTTAATATATGTGCTAGTCTTGGTGATAAACTCTTAATTTTAGGTTTATATTCACTTCCTATGGAATTGGATGTAATTATACAATTTTGAGTTTGTTTTATGAAGCGTATACATTTGAAATGCTTGACTTAGCCAACAGCAGTGAAAGATGGCACTTGAAAAAGCTTTCCTTTTGTTTAAATGACATCTTTTACCTCAGTGAGTAATGAATACATTTATCGTATTAGGAATTATTTGTTTTTGAAAAAATTAATAATTCTATCTACTTTAGTTTATTAGGTGTGGATAAATTGTTCTCCTATGCCATCAGTGAATGGCTTAATGATATAAAGAAAAACCAGCTACCAGGAATTTTGGGAGGAGTAGGGCCTATGCATTCACTTGTGCAGTTAGGTAAGTTAATTCTTGCTTTTATTCAGCTACATATGGATGTGTTTCTTTAAAAACCAAACAACACCTCTCCCCCCTCGAAAAACCACCACAAACCATGTTGACTCTTGTTTTCACTTCCTTTCAAGGCATTCTGCTTATCTAAGAGAACTTTCTGACTCTGGTGTTGTGCCTTCATTTTCAGTGCAGGGTCTGAAAGACCTGGTGTGGTTGCCAATAGAGCAGTACCGCAAGGATGGTCGTATTGTCAGAGGCTTTCAAAGAGGAGCAGCTTCTTTTGGTACTTCCACTGCAATGGCAGCACTGGAGCTAACAAACAGAATGGTTCAGACTATACAGGTAGAGTGTATTACTCCTGAAGTTAGATGTAAAACGAGAGGTGTGGATAGTAAGTGCTCTATATTAGGCTAATATCTTAATGCTATAGATTTAAGGCTGGGAGCATGTATTAAAAAAAAGGCAGCTGTATAAATAGGAGAGCAGAGACTGGGCAAATTTTGCAGCAGTCTGTAAGGTGAGAACTATGGCATCAAATGCAGTGGTTAGAAAATTGTGTCAAAATACTGCTGAACACCCAAGCCACCGCTTGTTTCTTAATGTCTTTAATGTATTACAATGTACAATTGTATATGAAAATTTTCAGCTTCACTAAAAAAATCACTGATACTGAGAAAGATGAGTTCTTCTTGCATATGTATTATCCAGTAGTAGATTCTTACTTTTTTTTAAAGCACCCAAACAAGTACTGTTTCTGTAGATCTACACAAAGTCTGTAAAGCTTACTGGAGTTAATCCTAAGGTAATCTTGGATTAAAGTGCTAATAAATTTGTTTCTTAATATAAAATATATGAAAATACAATGAAAATACACTTTTATGACCTAATCTTGCAAAAATAGTATATGTGCCTAAGCTCAAACATATATAGTCAGAAAAACCAGTGCTATTAATCACAAGTGGGATTATATGTGTGCTTGTGGGTTTGTAAGAAATGCTATCAATCAAATGTTCAGTTTCTATCTTGAGCATTTTGTGCTGTTTAGAGGATGCCTTATAAGACACAGCAATTAGGAGGGGAGAAAACCCCAGCCAAACCTACAACATTCATTCTTTCATTATGGAATTAATGTATAGTTAGAGCTGCACATTCCAGAAGTCCTTGTACAAAACCTTAATCGGATTTAATGAATATTATTTATGGAATAAGAATTCTTTTATTTCAATGACATCACCCTATTAGTAGTTTAAATTTGTGATCGGGTGCTATAACACGTGTTTTGCATTTGCTCCTGATGTGCAGGCAGCTGCAGAAACTGCTTATGACATGGTATCACCAGGGCCTACCTTTATTGAAGCAAAAAAGATCAAACGGTTCCCTCGCCATCGCTTGGCTCATCAGCCGGTCGACCTGCGGGAGGGCGTAGCCAAAGCGTACAGTGTCGTGAAAGAGGTGAGTGCAGAAGGAGTTGTTGGGAGCCAAAGTTAAGAATTATTTCCTAAAACAGTGAATAAAATAGCGTGTTAGTTTAGGCTGACCAAATGGAGGAGGAGATTTCAGCTTTGAACAAGACTGTCTTCATCAATAATCTTAAACCAACAGAAACCTTGAATGGAAAAATCAGAAAAAAACTAAGATGTCATGCGGATGAGTGTGAATAGGACTTGAGTGCTCTGCGGTTGGGATGGTTTACAATTATACTGAGCCACGTAAACTTGATTTCCTGTGCTATGTCATCCATCCTTCCCTGCCCTTTCTGCTTGACCACCTTTGCAGTTACTGTTAATTCTGAGGGAGGTAGACTTTAAGCATAATGCAGGATTTAAAAGAAGTGAAACCCTTCTCTACTATGACTGTGTATTATAAATTAGAATGCTGACCTGTTTTTATTGTATTTTGTATTGTACTTTGTTAGTTGCACCTTATGTATCTGTGTCTATGAAGTAAGGTGCAGTTTCCAGCTGAGTTTCCAGTGAATTTTGTCATTTTTTCAGTAGTTCACAGTACTCCACAGCTTCTTCCCTTATACACAAGATGTGCCACCGGAAGTTGCATGAAATATTTGCATCTCTAAGTTCATAGGAGTGTTATTTTAAGCCTCATTAGAAGAAGTAAATCATATTTTTATCAGTATTGTTTTACTACAGTTATAATACGAATCACCAAGAAGAAAAACGTTGAGCAGTTTAAAATTTCCCATAAAACTAGGAGAGGTTGCTTTATTTTTTCAGTGTAACTGATTTAATTATTTTCTTAAAGGGGATTACGGACACAGCTCAAACCATCTACGAGACTGCTGCTCGTGAGCATGAGAACAGAGGAGTCACTGGAGCAGTAGGAGGAGTCCTCCGCCAAATCCCACCAACTGTGGTGAAACCTTTCATTGTTGCAACAGAGGCAACCTCAAATGTTCTGGGTGGAATGAGAAACCAGATCAGGCCAGATGTGCGTCAAGAAGAGTCTCAGAAGTGGCGCCTTGGGGAGGATTGAGATTGTAAATCTGGCTCAGCAGGCAGGTAGCAAGGCTGGAAATGCTGAAGAATGTCCTGTTGGCAGCTTTAGATGGAGCTCGCTTTGTTTTGTCATGATCATCTCAGGAACAAATGAGGTTTTCCAACTGTTATTAGCAAAACATCCAACCAAAAATATTTATGAAGTGAAAAGCAAATTGGTACGTGCTTATACTGTGTGTTACCAATACATTTGGTAGATAGTGCCAAACATAGTGAAGCATGCGCTGCCAACTCAGAGACATGCTTGCTCTGTTCCATTTACCATATTTTTCTTGGTAGATTTGGCATCTGAAGCAGTAGCCTGTATGGTGAAGCTAAGTGGACTTTAAAGAGGTTTTCTGAGCATAGTCAAAGAACTGTCTCCAATAAAGGGCTCTGCAGATGCTCTTCACTGACAAAAGGATAAAAGCTTTCATTGTGGACATGAGACATGAGGCTGTCTGATATGGAAGCAGATAAGATAATACTGTTTAGTGGTCATAAGCATCGCTTTTAGCGTGGGACTTACAGCAAGGACAGGCTTGGTAACCATTCAGAGTTTAGATTCAGTGTCAATACACCTACAAACAGAATTTGTTCCTAAATATTAAATACCTACTTTTGTGGGTTTTTGAAGAACCTGAATGTTGCAGAAATGTTCTGTTGTGTTGCACTTTAAAGGATATGGCCTGTATATTGTGCTTTTTTTATAGTGTGAATAAAATGTAATGTGCATTATCCTTTACGTGGTTTAGAAGCTTACACAAATTATTGAAAAGAGCATCATTTGATGATGATCCTACAGAAAAGTGTCTTAAATTTATTTAAATTCATTATATGTAAAAACTTTTTTGTCTACTGTTACACTAAAATACCTACTCTTCAGGAAAACAATTAATTATAATTGTCGCCAACAGTTCTTTGTAAGAATGAAAAATCATAAGTAAAAACAAATTATTCCATAATTTCATAGTTAAAAGGCTATACAGACTTTATTTTAGTATTCTGCTTTTATTTAAAGTTCATATTGTTGCAAAGTTGCTGCTCTCACAAGGTATTCTTAATTTAGACTGTGTGTCATCATTATTTGACAGTGACTATTTGGGGTCCTTTAACTGAAACTGGGAATGGGTGAGAGCTTTTAAAAAAAGGACAGCAAAGCTTCAAAAATCAAAGTTGGTACTGACATTATTTACCATTTAGTAGGTGACCAGGGTCTCCACAGAGCTTCGTTAATCACCTGACATTGCACCATTTTGGAGCAGTTAAAAGTCTTGGCGATAGATGTGCAATAATGAACTTTTTTTGTCTTGTATTAGCAAAAACTGGAGAATAAAAAGTAAAGATTCTTTCGCATAGAAAAATACTTGTTTTGAATTTCAGTAGATTAAACTTTGAATGACTAGCCAGTAAGTAAGTTTGTCATAGTTCTGTGCTAGTCATAAGTGGAAATCCTGCCCATATGCCCTGTGGAAAATCCCCACTGAAAGGGGGACATCAGATGCTGTTGATCAGGCTTCAGTCTCAAAAGATGATGAGGAAGTATTTTCTCTCCCTTTGTTTAATACCTGCCACTAGCAGAAACTTTGCTGGTGGTCCTTACGGGACAAACAGGAGTGTATGAAGAAAAATAATTGCTGCTTGTTCATGCTGATACTACACTAGCTATTCCTGAACACCAAAGAATCTGGGTGGACAGTAAATGATTTGAAAACATCCCCTCTGCTGGGAAGACTTCTGCAGTCTGCTTTATTGTTTTTCATAAAACAAAGCTCCAGGTAAAAACACATTCTTGCATAGGGTGACAGGTGATATTATAAAGTTTTGTTTCAATTCATTGGAATCACTGAAGTTGTGGTACACTCTGAAGACCTGGTTATTTCGGTTAAATGACTTGCTACAAGCAGGAGGAGATGCTTTTGAGTGGAGAAATACCTGCAGATTTAGTAACATAAAATATTTTCTGATGTAAAAATACTTGCTGTAGTGCATACTTCTGTTCAGTAATTAGAGAGCTCTGCTTTAGTGAGAGCTCAAAGCCTGAGCATTTTGCACGGGAATGAGTTCCATGTTTGCAATGTGGCACCTCCTGAATGCCTTCTCAAGAAGTGGTGGTGAGTCAATGCAAGTAAGTAGCAATGCATCTTTTTCATTGGCAATTACTATAGTAGTAATTAGCTAGTACTAGTAAATAGCTAATCCAGTTCAGCCACTTAATTAGAGTACACTGCAGTAGCATCAATCTACATATTTTCTTCCTTTCAGACACTGCTGAAAAGGAGTGGTGGCATTTCAGTGTTGTTTTCTTTTTCAATTCTGTCAAGATCTGATTGTACTGCAAGGCAATTAGAATATATTTTTATATGAGGGCATGATGTCAAAACATTTTTATAGCGTGTCTCTCATTGTCAGCAATACAGATTGTACGAATTTATTAAACTTCACTTTTCACTATGTAAACACTCTCATTTACTGCTTGCACTTTATTGAGCCTTTTCAGTGAAACTGATTCTAAATTTTTTTCAACGTTTTATTTTAGAAATAGTTTTTTAATTTTTGGGTGTATATTCTGCATTGTTGCAGTGTTTGAAATGTTAAAAAAAACTAAAAAAAAATCACTAATCTTATCAAACTAGTCTTTACATTAAGACTAGCTTGCAGAATGTGTCTTGTAGGTCACGGCTTGTCTTTTAAATCAAAAAGTATCATGTATGAGAAGGGATTCATCAAATGATCTGCTCAATATTGTAAGAGTTTTCAAGCACTTAAAAAAATACACCAAATGAGATTTGACTCTGGACATATTTCCTGGAAATGGAAGCTAAAGGATAACATTACTGTATTCTCCATTAGCACAAGGAGATTGGCAAAAATATTGTTGTACTTGAATTTTCCACCGAAAACAGTTGATATAGATATGGGCAGTTTTCATATTTGTGGAGGCTGTAAACTGGCATAGACTATGTTTAATTCTCTTCAAATACTCTAACACTACTACTGCTATTCCTGTTACTTAGCCCAACACCATCCTAATAGACAGAACTGTCATCCTGGGTTTTCTTGAATATCCAGGCATTTCAAATAATACATCAATGAGTGCCTCGGAAATACCTGAAAAAAAGACAGCCATCTTTTGTAAAACAAACAAACCATTCTTGATAAGAATCTTAGCAGTGACTGAGAGCAGCAAATCATCACATCCATGCAAAGGCAGCTTCCATTTTCTTTCCACTATCTCTTCTAAATCCTGCAGGTTGTTAGCAGTGCAGTGTACCCTATGTGTACTTGCCTGATGATCAGCATTATCAGTGACTCACTGGATAATCCCCTGTGAATTCATCTGCGCTTAAGGGACGTTGTCTGCTTCTATTTGCTCACTAAGTGGTTGATTGTGAACATCCATTGCTTGCTTTCATTTACTGTTCCTTAATTGAGTTGCCAAGAAAGGTTTCTTAATAAAACAAAAAACTGTTCAATGGTTATGAACAATACACTCTAACCAAACATGACCCGTACACCTGCAAATGTGATACTGATTTTCCTTTAAATATTGAAATTATGCATTTTGTAAAACAATGAAATCCAAGAATTTGTTTAGAGTAGATAAATACTTCTAAATCTTTTAAATACTCTAAATGCCCCTGCAATGTAAGTCAGAAAATGTGTGGGTATGTATGTTTGGATCCTAGTGTGTACAGTTCTTCAGTCTCCAGGCCTCATGATTTAAGCTTCTGACAACTGTTTTAAGTTGCTCTACATGCTGAATCTTGTTTACAATTAAATATTAGATACTTACAAGTCAAATACATAAATACAAATCATGCATTTGTACTGGATTTCTTAATTGTAAGGTAGCTCAGAAACACGGCAATTTGTGTATATGTTTGTGTATATTTTTTACATTTTTGCACTTAACAGTAGTTTTGTGGTATTGTTTGTATATAGTTTGCTAGTGTAAAGAATAGAATCTCATGAAATAGAAACCACTGTTGAAGGGAATTGACTATTTCAACTTGAGTTATTTTGCTTAAAGTTATTGTTCCCTCAGTATGTCCTTGAGAATTATTTTTAACCATAATTTGTATGGCACCAAAAGTATATATTTTAGCGTATTAAAATGCTGAAAGCCCTGAGTGCAAATAGGTTGTCTGTTAAATACATTTAATGGAAAATCCCCCCACAAATTTGTAACAATACAAAAATAAATATCTTAATTTGTTCCTTGAGTTGGTTTTCTCTACTTGTGAATATAACTGACACAGAAAACAGTCTCCCAAAGTACCAGAATTAACTGTTAAAGCTAAGAGTTATACATCCAAAAAAAATTACACTGACTAAAAAAGAGAAAGTATTAAAATTGCACGGAGGTCGAAAGGTAGGAAGTTAATTAAGCTGGCTGATAAAACCTGAAACCACTTGTGTTGTGCATCAACAAAGCTCTCTTTACCTGAATGATCAGATTTTATGTCCCCCATAGGCCTGTTGCTGCATTTAGTTACTAAGAATGTATTTCTTATCTCTGCATTTAGTGGAAGCTTTTAAAGCTTTATTAGCTTCCCAGCCCTGTGAAGAATGCAAAATAATTCCCTCCAGGGTGCTTCTCTGATGTCCACTTCACATGTGTTTAGTTACAAGCATCTGAAAAGAGATCTTAGAATTCTGAGTACTGGCCAATATTAAATGCTGATGCCAGTGCCAGATCCCAGAAGAATGTGACAGGTGTAAACCATTTTCTGCTGTGTTCTGTAGTGATGTTATAATTTGGGGGTTGAGGGGTGGTCCCTGTATAAGGCTGGATAAATATTCTGTCAAACAGCAGCCCTTCATTTAAGAAGGAAGCTGACTCACAGCCTGTGTAGCTCCTCTTCCCCCAACCCCTTTTTTTTTTTTTAACACGACCTCATGGTAGATTAAAGGAAAGTATCCGAGTTCTTTATCTCTTTGCAATACTAGGGCATACCAGGGATAATGCTGATGTGTCCAGGTTAGTTCCCAGATGAGCAGAGGAGACAAAGACTCCACTGATGACACTCCAGCTAGCGGAGAATTTATGGAAAGCCACCAGTAAGTCATACCAACCTAGAGCAACATGAGCTGGTATCCTTGGTCTCTATTCCTAATTGAGGATGACCCAGGCTCAGGTGTTCTTTTTTTTCCCCCCCGTTAGTAATTTTTGTTAGCATCCTTTGAAATGTGATATTAAATAGTGGGGTATTTTCTGCCAATTCGTATTTCTGTGAAATAGTATCTTAAACCATCTCTATTATCAGAGATTATAAAAGTTCTAAAGCTGCCTTTCTGTGACAGATAACTGAGGTTTCAGAGCTGTTCCGTTCTGAAACGGAGTGATTAGATAAAAGCAGAACTTACTGAGGGGCAACAATGAAGTATTCATGGCCCCACAGGCAAGGAAGCAGTTCAAGCTTCTTAGGTGTTTGTCATGAGGATTTGTGAGATATCTGTAATGTAGTTCTGTTTTCAGGCTTTTATTTGTGTGTGTAATTATTTGCTCTGTTGTTGATTTCTATCTTTATTAAGAGCACGAGTGTTAAATTTGGCTCTTGCAGGTTGAAGATTGGAAGGAAGCCTCCAAGGAGGAAAAAAGATGTGAAACCATTAGAGCAGGAGGAAGGTTACTTCAGTTTTGGAGATAAGGCACAGAACTCAATAAGGTGGAGCTTGGTCCACTGTAGCTCATGAGCACAAAGATGAGCTGTTTCCATTAGAAACCTTTAACTTGCACCTTTAGACTTCAACACTTGGTTGTTAGGTACTGAAGATTTGTTGGTAGCCCTAACAACTGCATGAACCTCCCAGGATGACTTTCTCTCTTTCCCTTCAGATTCGCAGTGTCGGACACGAACACGCAGATTCAAACAGCAGGTTAGCAGCAGGTCAGACCGCCGAGCAGGGCGAAAGGGCGAAAGGGCCCTGCCCACCTTTATTCTCACTCTTTTATACCGCTCTTAAAACAATCGTACATTGGTAGATGAGGTTAACACCTCTACAATTTTACAGGATAGGAACACAGTCTATCATCTTTCTCCGCCTTGCAGAAAGGAATGAACTACAATCCAGAAGTTCAGAAAACATTCTAGGCTGGGTAGAAAAACAAGAGCTATGTTTATAGAAAATGCATGAGAGCTTCTACTACAAAAGGAAAAACACAGAACAGCAGAAAAACCCAGGGCGACACTTCTTCTCCCTGATGAGTTTGAAAATGCTTCCTACTGTGTATACAACGCAGTCCGAGGGAGACTTAGGGTTGTGAGTTTGAGGATGTTTGGCAGTTCTGCACTGTCATCACAACACTGGCAGTCCTTGGCCGAATGGTAGGTGCAGGCAGGATGAGCTGAAGCATGGGAGATGAAATGGCACAGGGTGTGCTCTGAGAGTGCTGATAAGACCATAGCATGGGTATATGCTTTGCTATGCTGAGTATTGTGCAGATCTGGATTCATTGCGGCTGATGGAAAGCCAGGTAGCACAGAGACCTGGCAGTGACCAATAGAGACGTGCACAACACTTGGTACTGTGGATGGAAAAGTGATAGAATAGCAAAGTATGCCATGAGAGGATGGAAAACGTAGTGCTTAGTTTTATAAGGAGGTTCTTTATATTGATACGAGCTTTTAAGATACAATTCCCGGTATCATTTATCTCTTTAGTAATATTGAACAGATCTGAAACGTTTCCTGGAATTAGTCAATAAAATAAAATGCTTCACCTTCATTAGGGCCTGTCTCTGTGTGCTCAGTGCCAGAACTGTCTTTTAGAGCGCTAAAAGTATTTATTTTAGACATGAGGCTTCCATTGTTGCTCAAGTTCCATTTTCTCTTGGCCTTTCAATTACTTTGTTGTAATAGTGTTTGCTCTTTCTCTTCTTTTCCATGTTCCTTTTGTCTGAGTGCTTATTTTCCTCAGAACAGCTGACAGACCAAATGCAACAAATGTAAATGAGGGGAGCAATTATACCAATTCCATTAGAGGAAAACCTTCTTACTTGATAGCTGAATTCTGTTTGCACTAGTCAAAAGTATTGTCCCAAGTCACAGCTTTCTGGTTTTGCTACTGTTCTTTTCTAAGAGCTTCAACTTACTGTCAAGAAGGCTCTTTTTCCTTTTCCCAACCAGAGGTGATGCCCCTCCAGGTAAATTTGTTAATACAATGGAGTTTGACAATTGATTCAAAAAGAAAAATTAACTCTGAGTTTGAGAAGATCTGTTGACGTGGGATTGTAAACTGAGCTCTGTCTCTTCACAATATCTCACAGGCACTGCAGCAATGACAGGAGGCAATTACAAGGGAGCGTGTCCCACTACATTAACCATTAATGCCTCTACATCATTGCCCTAAGCCTCTCGTATAATTTAATGTGAAGATCCACACTGACGTTAAGAGAGAAGGTTTTCAGATGCAATTTTCATCATAACCATCTTGCCTTGTTGTCCTCGACCTGAATTTTTACTGATGCTGCTTCCTATTAAGCGTAAAGCCCCAAGAATAGTTTGAACAGATATTTGTGAAGATGCAGAAAAAGCTAGGAAGGGTGATGAATAAAGTTGAGCGGTGTTGTTATTTCTGCCACCCCTGAGATTTGCTGGTAAGTGCTCTTGTGTCAGAATTTCTTGATCAATTTGGCTACTCCAGGGGCAATCACTTGAATTTAAGCTTGCCATGCAGACAAGATAAAGAGACAATACATTTTTCAGAGTAACACTGAATATCTGAAAAATATTTGGGGTTTGTTTGGTTTTTTTCTCACTACACATTTTAGGGGTAGCTATACAAATAGGTTCACCGGAGTCCTCTTCGTGTTGCTGAGTAACAGCTCTTGATACTTGTTGATTTTGCAAAACTCATCTCTGCAGTGAAATTAATGTAGGGAAAGGACAGTGAAGTGAGTTCACCCGCCTGAACAGAGCCTGCAAGCTGAGGAGGAAGCTGGGTGTAAGCATCCAGCCATCCTGCGGAAGGTCAGAGATATTTGTTTCAAAAGCACAGTCAGTGTCTTTTTCTGTTGGTAGGAAAACAGAGCCTTTCTGAGCTTCCCCTGTGTTTTAGGGAACCAACCCTCAGCACTCTGCAGCAGGTCATGGGGCAGGGCCATCAGGTGCAGGGAGTGACAGGCACATGGCTTCCTCCTTCCTTTCTTATCACCCCCTTTCCTTTTCTGAGGAGATTCTGTTTCATTGTAATGTGCATAAGGGAAAGTCTAAACTGCCAGGGAAACCTAAGCAAAACCAGCTTCTCAGTACACCTTGTTTTTACTGCAAAATCCAAATTGGTTTTGTCCTATTCTTGTTTAAAAATCTATATAAATCTGTTTCAAACTTGCATTGCACAAGTAAATAAATGTGGTGATGCTGGGACTCTGATTCTGCACCAGTGTCCATGAAGGCGGGTGTCAGGCTGCTCCTATCTTCTCCTGTGTTCTCAGTTGCTGAAAAATCTTTTAGAAACCCATAGCAGAACTGAAAAACTCTGTCCCTGCCTATTTATAGCAAGGCTAAAGTGAGAACTTGAGGAGAACTGAAAGAGAAGACTCCTTCAAATTCTTTACTGTTTGAAAATTGAAGGACCTGCTTCGAGTAAGGCAAAGAACTGGGAGCTTTTTGACAGAGTTTGGTTAGTCTCCAGGGGAACTTCCACATGACTGAGTCTGCTTTGCTGAAAGCTATTTCCTTCTTCACATCACTTTTCTGTTTAAGACCAAGTCCACCGTGTTGGGTTCCAAGCAGCAAGAATTTACATTCCTCAGATATTTCAAAATCCTGAATTTGTCTACAGAATGTTTCCATAAATAACAGCTGTCACTATGGTGACAAAAAACCTGTTTGAAATGTATTTTTAAAATAGTTCTTGTTTACATAAAAATCAGCAACTAATGTTGTCTTTTATAAATCGAACTTCATCCCATGTATCTATTGTGGGACAGAAACTACTTGTGTAGAGGACAACACGTGAGCTTTAGTCACTCAGGACACAACATGCTGGATAATTACCACTGAGATCTATGGTTGATGCTAAGATCAATTTTAGGTGTATTATATGTACCTCTAGCTGGGAAAATTTACCTGCTTATATGGATTATAATTGTGATTATGATAATAATATTCCAGGAAGTCAAGATATGTCTGAAAGAGCAATAGACATTGCACTTTATGCAATGATAAAGGAAATGTTTTATAAGGCTTATAAATAATTTCCCCAAATGTTCTCATCTTCAGAGGGGAAGCTTTTAGTTGTTTGTAATGAAATGCTAGGTTATGACTTGAGAAGAAACTGATCATAGTGACAGAAAATACTGACAAGGAAGTGGCTGCTACAGAAGAAAATTAAGTGTCTTAGTCGTAGTCATTCACAGAGGCCAGGGAAAGTCACAGCAAATTAAGTAGTGCTGTCTCCCAAGCCATCCACAACTAAGTGATGTATCTTAATATACCCAAAGCTGCATTAATTACCGACAATAAATTAGCTCTTCTTTCAACAGAGGAAATGACTAAAGGCTTATTTAGAAAATATGTATATATCTACATGGCTTCTCAAAGAACGGTGATAATTGCTTTGTATTGCAATGTTAGAAATAGTTATACGCATTGTTCAGAATGAAGAGACTCTGAAAACTGCACTAAGAATACTTGAGAACTGAAAATTCTATTGCAGTCAAATAACTTGAATCATGATGGTGCAGTGCCACATTAACTTTGGGAGATGTTACTCTGTCCTATAATGGAACACATCCTCATGATACAGTTTAGTGGTCATCATGTGGTGTGATGCTGCCAAAGAGTTTGTGTGCCGTTTGGACAGCTCAGGACATGGTTTCCCTTAGTAAATTCATTTTCCATCAGAGGACACTCAGTCAAAGAGGGAAGATGGTGAAAATGGGAAATATGAGGAAATATGAGAAAAATATTTCTCCTGCTCACCAGCTTTTGGTCTAGTCAAAGAACCACCTTGTTTTGTGGCCTCAATGTCAGAGTTGAGTCCTGCACTGAAGTTCCCACCCTAAAAAGACAATATTACAGCAAGTTTGTGCTTTCTCTGGATACTTTTCAGTTCTTACTTTGAAAAGTTGTTGCAGTTCATTTTTACCCGGCAACTGAGGAAATGGGGGGGTTGTTTTACATATATGATGTTTTTGTTGGGATGCTGTTCTACTAGAAACAAATATTGTCCACATCTGTAATTAATAAAAACATGTTAATAATCTTAATGATGTATACAAATACTTTGAATTGATGATAAGACAGTTATTTCCAGAAAAATACCATCTCTAAGAAAGAGGCAGGAGCCACGATTTTACCTGAGAAGAAGAACAAGTTATACCTATGAAATTCCTGTGGAATTCTACTGTTTTTTGGGGTTTTTTATGCATTACATTTAGGTCAAAGAGTGGCTTAAGCTATCCTTCACCACTCTTTCCAGTAGCTACTCCATTCATGTCCTACTTCGCCTCCTAAGCTGTGCCAGGATACCTGGTTTTGTGCTTACATGGTGCATTAGAACTGAAACTGGATAATTAATTAATTTAATCTGGATCACTTTCCTGATTCAGTTCATCACATGTCTACAGATCCCTCTGTCCTGACTCAGCTAAAGGAGAAAGAACAAATGAGTGGAGAAAAAGTTCATCTGGGGAAGGATAAACCAACAGAGTCCTTGAAAAAACATATGGGAATGAACTGTGGCCTCAGCAAAGATCAGTTACCTTTATGTCTTAATTTGCACTCTGGGAGAAATTAAAGAATATTCACCAACTTGTAAGCAGACTGCCTATGGACACTTGGATCTGTTGTTGTCTGTCAGAGCAGGATATGACTTATTACTGCTTTTGGTAATACAGTCTGACATTTGTTTATCAAACTCATTCTCACATGTGAATTCTCTGTTCACAATTAAAAAATCTCTTTTCCTCCTTTTCTTCTCTTTTTATGAAACATAAGACCTCTCATTATCTTGCTGTTTTCTAATTGTGAGGTTTACAAATCAACACCGATATGCATGTGTTTATTTGTGTTAAAGTATATGAATTGGCCTTGACAAAAATCTTGCACGATATGATCTCTTTTCTTTGTATTTCTTTTGCTACACGAATTTAGTAGAAAAAGCCTTGATATTCAGCATCTCACAACAATGCTGTTTATTCTGCCTGCACATTCATTTGTGCTGGGATAAATAATACTGTGCTATCTCGGCGAGATGACACCAATGCAGTTTTTATGCCAATTGTGATAGTAGTCTAATTGGTCTAAATGTCAGATTCTGCCAGTAGCTCAGGGGGTAGTGTGGAGAGTGGTAAACACTCAATAGCATTAAAATATGTGACTTGCTTTACCACAGGTGACTTAGAAAGTGCATTTTATGTGCTGTTATTATTTCTACATGGTTAAACTTCCAAACTATTAAGTGTCCACAAAGCTTGACTGTGAGTAATCTTGTCTGATGTTTAGATTTAGCAGAACAGTTAAACAGAAGTCAATCAAAGTTAGCAATACATGTAAGCACATAAGTGGTTTTCATAATAAGGGAAAACGTCCTTAAGTGTTTGCTTGAAAATGGGTTTCGATTTCTATACAAATTACTGAAATTCACAGCAGTGTGTGGAGTGTGACACATTGAAGGGCATGCACTGTTTAAAGCAATGGATGATTCATCTTCTCAGATACCTGTTTTATGAGGTGACACTTTTGGATCTTAACGAGAATTCATCTTAATAGATGATTTTCTAGAGTGTATTTTTAAATCCCTTCAGATTTTCACTGACAGCATGGTAGAGTGTTAGAGAACAACTTCGTTTCAGTGACTGTAGCTGGAATTCCAATTCCTCTGGAAAAGCAGTAATTCATTTCTACCAGGAGGGGCTGCTCAGCAACTGTTCTTTGGTCACAAAACCAGCCCAAGAAAAAAAGCCTAGCTGGGCTGCAGATCTGCGTATGCCCAGTGTTCTCATGTGCCTCCCAAATTTCAGACAGCTTGTTGGAAAAGTTCCTTCCCTGTGTGTGTGTGTGCACGTGCACGCCCTCATCAAGCATCTTATGATGCTCTGAAACATCAGCCATAGCGTAGAGTCTTTCACTCTATAATAGCAATGGGTCTGATTTGGGTCTTCATGCCTCTGTGCCTCAGCTTTCATTAATCTAAATAATAATAAAGCTCAATAATAAACTAATCTTTTGAAGTGTTGTTATTATTATAATAATATTTTTAAAACCCCCACTTTTCATACTATTATGGTTCTTATTACACTAACTGACTGATTTACAGTTTTGCAAGAGGAGGAAGTGAGAGTTCAAAGCATTGCAATACTTCAGAAAAAATCCCATGCCATTTTTGCTTCACATTGTCCTATTCATGTACCAGAGTTTGCCTTACTCTTGAAACACTGAAGCCAAAGCTTGTACATCCATAACAGTGGTCTTTGAAATGTCGTCAGACTTCTTGGCTTTCTCAGATTTGTTCAAAGAGTCTGCTCTGATATTTTTGGTTGTGCTCCAAAGAAACCTGAGCCTCCTCATCTGCCAGCCTGGACCAGCCAAGCTCCCCGCATGGCCACTTGCCCTTCAAAGCTGTTGATCATGACTGCAGCCAGCTCCCGGCAATGCAGGCACATTTTCTCAGCTCCCAAGAGCAGATGCCCTCACGTAAGGGTAGAGTTAAACATCATCTCTGTCCGGGAACTACTTTGGTAACGGATTTCTAGCTGTGCTCTTCAAGACAGAATAAATTTTTTATTCTTGCACAATTATCTTGGATGGTGTCTTCTAGGTACTCTTTGGTGTATAGCCCTGGGCAGCCACTGCGACTCCCTGTGATGTGTCTGGTCAGTTGGAGCAAGACACCCAGCTTCTGGAGGCTAATGGAGACTGGGAAAGCTGTGCCTCTGCAGGCCATGGCTGTCTGGTCTCCAGTCAAGGACTGGGTAAATGGAAGAGAGAGATAGTGAGCTTTGTGGGAGAGCTAGGCAGGAGGGGATGTAGATCAACGGCGACTTTTGGCCCCTGCTGAACACAGCCTGTGTCACCTGGTGACTGTGCTCTCCCTTGTGGCACAGAGGAGGGCAGTAGCTCTCTCCATTTTGTCCTACCCTGCTGCAGCTGTACCCAACACAAACCACTCCTCAGTCAAACTTGCCTCTGCTACATTCTTGGAGGACTCTCAGGTCTGTGGACCTGTCCTGGGGCCATAGGTTCACACTGAGGGAGACCCTTCATCAAGTGTCAGTGGCAGGAGCCCGTGGGGAGTGTCTGTGCCCAGGCTCTGGAGCAGAGGACAGGATGCAACCCTCTGTGAGCAGCCTGGTCTAGAGGCAGTGATGACAGCCAGCTTTGAAGATTACCTGCAGCGCGGTCGCTTGTTCGCTCTGGCCGCCCGGTGGCCAGACAGGCGACGGCTACACAGGCTCCGGCCGAAGGGCCACTCAGTGCATTCAAATGAACCCGTTGTAAGCCACCTGTGGCAGGCTCACGAAATAGCAGTCTGCGAAAGGTTGTTGCTTAGCAACCAGTACGAGGGCGAAGAAGAAGGAGGGACTCCTTATTGCCTTCAATCCCAGTTTATTTGAAGAGGGGAAGTCCGAGGGTAGGTAGCTGGAAGGGGAGGCAACCCAGAGAGAGTCCGGGAAAAACCGTTGCACCCCCCTTTTAAACGGGGGCAGTGCAGGGAGGAGACAAAAGGGAAAACCAATAGGGGAATGACGAGGGGTTGACATGAACCAATAACAAAGGTATAGGGGAGGAACATATTTAAACAAACCAATGGTAAACCGAACTTAACAGAACTTTCTAGATAATAATACATATGCAACATAAGGTTATAAATATGTATAAAATAGTGAACCAATAGGGATAACATGAACAGAGAACTTGCCAGAATGAGGGATGGAGTTGCGGTGGATTGACACCCAGTGGGATGGAGCCTCAGTAGTCCACCCCGCCCGTGGGGTTGGACTCCCGGGCTGGAAAATCCACCCACTGAATGTCACCCAGCCCCCATGTGGGCTGGGCCACCGCAACAATTACCCTCTTGCCGAAGCTGTAGACAAGATTTGTGACTGAGCAGGGAATTGGTTCCTGCTTGACAGAGTCAGAGGTCCTAAAGCATTATAACAAAGGGTAGTTGTAACACCCCAAAGCTCTGTGTATGTGCAGGTTTAGTGGTTGCTGTTTGTCCACACACAAGCAGGAAGGAATTTGACTGGCCAAGGTGTTAAACTTATACTCTTGAGAGGAGCTGATTTTGATTTACACTGTCAAAGCGTGTAAGGTAGAGGCATCTTGGGTTACTGCATACCATCAGTTATAAATGAGGCAGTTCTGTTCATTCATGCACTGTCTTTATTGAATGCAAACTAGAACACCATAGTGAAAAAAGTTCTCTGTGTCACCAGGGATCTGGGCCTGGCTGGCCTCAAAACTTTTGAGCAAAAAACTTTCATTACTCTCTGGCTGCGTAGAAAAATTATGTGGCTTTCATAGTTTTGTATTCCCTTTTTTAGCTACAGACCCTCTCATATTTGGGTCTTGTTGTTTTGGGGTTTTTTTTGACCTCAAGGATCTTTTCTTTCCAAGATACCTTGCTCTTTTTCTGTAAGACTTCTGTTTACTACCCTCCATGATCACTCCCACTTGAGACAAGACTAAGCACAAGATACAGAAGTCTAAGCTTCAATTTTTTGTTCTCAGATGTTTCTCACAGAAAATCAGTGCTTTGGTTTTGAGCTCACACGTTGTAAGTGTGTTAAAGATGTGCATCTTCACCAGTCCAAGACCTCTCTCATTTCCCTTCAGCTGCAGAGGTGAGGTGAAGGCTGTGTGTACACAACAGCTTTCGTTTCCAGCTCCAAATGGTGTCTTGATCTCCAAGCCACCTGCAAAAGCTTCAAGATTTCTTTAAATGGTTGTCTAGTGCTCAGTTACCAGCCATCAAAGAGACCAGGTCAGTGTTCAGTTCAGGGTTTGCAATCCATACGATGTTGTGTGGATGTGAAAATCAGGCTGGATGCTGGTCCAGAAACATCTCCCGAACTCACTTGATTCACATCAAAACCAGTCAAATAGCTATCACCATCCTCCACCTCACAGAGATGTGCTCTTCACAGGTTTTTTCACACCATGTAAACTCATGTTTAGTGTCCATCTTGTAGTTCTGAGTTTTGCACTGATTATTTTAGAATCCTTTGCATATATTTGCATACCATTTACATTTGGAGGACTTGTTTGCAACAGTGAAAATGGAAGAGAAATGCTGTCATTAGTGTTCTGATAATGTTTCATGGTGTTTTATTCCAGAGTCCCTGCTTCATAGTTTATTTGCCCATTCATGTAGACACTGGCAATTCTGAATGCATAATAGGTATTTTCTCATCAGACATGCTTTGGAATAATTCTGGAGCAGTTCGGACAGGACAGAGCAGTCTCTACTGCTGTTCTTACATAGGAGATGTGGCAGCTAAGGGCTTGGGAAGCAGGTCAGTGAGTTCTGCATGGAGTTAGAAACCATCAGTGTCCAGCTCTGTGTTGCCAAGCACTGCTTCCTTGAGCGCTTCTTTTTGAGGAAGGAGTAGATGGCAAGGCAATAAATGTATTTTTAAAAACTGCACTGGATTGTTTGAGAGTAACCAAGCAACAACACAGGTAATATGCCTTAAAAATGTAGTACACAAAAGGACAAGGCAGAAAGAATCCTTCCACTAACATCTAAGTTACATGATTCATTCTCTGTGTCCTCACAGAGATGTAAACAAGACTGGCCTTTTTGCAGACAAAGGATCTGTGCTGTTCGAGACTCCCTCTGTAGCCTTCAAGTTTTCCATGCTCACACCTGGCACTGCCTTTAGTTGGAGATGAGTCTGTAAGAGATCATCCCTTGGAGAAGGCAGTTAATGGGCAGCAGTGCTTTAGAAGAAGTGTTTTTGTGGTACTTCACTGTTGCCTGGGGAACCTGTGTTTCTGCCAAGAGAACTTTAAAAATGCCACGGCATTCTGCCCCAGGTCTTCTAGAGCTGAGCAAGGGTGCAAACAATATTCCAGCTAAGTGACTTAAGCAATCTGTTTGCCATCACCTTAGGTCTGTTGCAGTTTTCTTAAATGGGCTATGCATTATGTACAGCTGAGAGGAAAGAGGCAAACAAGGTAAAAGCAATTGTACTGGCTAGAGAAGAGACCATCCACAGGGATAATTTGGCCTTTAGGTTCATTACATCAATGTATATTCACCACCTTCACTCATATTGCTTTGCTGACTAATTGTACCAGTCTTTAAACTTCTGCTCCTAAAAATCCCGTGGGAGTTGGCATCTCTTGCCAGTGAACTCACAGGGTCACACAACCCTTGACAGAGCCTAACTTTTGGGTGGATACCTTGATCCTAAGTTCTGCTGGGAGCCTCAGGATAGGAGTTTCCTACCTGTGCAGGAGGTCAGGAGCCCGCCCAGTGTGGCATGTGTTCAGAGCCCAAGGAAAGGACTCTTCTTCCTGCTACCTCTTGGGTTAGGTGTGGCACATGTTCATCTCTTCTCCTTCAGCTCAGACAGACTGGAAACCTAAACTAGGTGATCTCAGGAGGTCCCTTCCAGCATAAATGATTCTGTGATTTCATAATGTGAACTTTAGGCCTAGGTACACATTCCTCGGAAGCAATCTGCCTATGGTTACAGAATATTTATAAAGCAGGATGCTGAAATCTCAGGAGATTACTAACATTACATTTGGCAGTGTTCTTTCTTCATCTTTTATCTGTGAACAGGGAGAAAATACTTAAAAATATTTAAACTAAACAATTTTAAGGATTTGCTTCATACAAAATAAGCACTTAGCAAAAGTAATGCAAAACAATTTAGGTTACCACAAAATTCTGCATAAGCATACTTAGGAACTTCTTCTGGCTTCTTCAGTTTTTTGGAGGCCTTCTGATCTCTCTTTCTTGGCAGCAGCATTTCTGATTGTGTTTCTGCAGGAAGGACATTAACTGTTACCTGGTACCATGTGAGCTAAGCACATATCCTCAGAAGTTTTCAATCCCCCAGCTCCTCTCTCATGTGCGCTCATGCACACAGTCTTTCTGCTTCCCTCTGTCCCATTTCTTGAGGACTCAGATGCTCATCTCCTGTAAAAGACAACATTTCCACTGTGGTACACTGATGTTGTCCCTGAAGCAGCTCAAATGTGGCTGATGAATGACATGTATTCCTCTTTTCTGAGGAGTTGACAACATTGTCACTTCACCCCTGGGAAGGCAATAATATCCTCAGTTACGTGGCATCCATTCAAGTCATCTTGCACCAGTTGTTTGAATTTCAGTGTCATGTGGCACAAGAATTCGCTGGCACAGAGCAATATCATTGATTGATGCACTGGAGGGAAGAAATGGGCATACTGAGGATCTCCTAAAATTCACAGGTCTTAGGAGATTGTTTACTGACCGTATCTGATAGGTACGTCCCTGTCATGCCTTTGAAAAGAGCAGGGGTTGTTCAGTGAGTACCTGTGAGACAGCACCTTGTTTTGAATCACAAGCTTCTGCTTTCAATTTTAATTTTTGTCTTTTAACAGAGCTCTGTTCTCCATTTGTGGGCCTAAGTAATAATGCCAGAAGTTTCTCAGGAAGCAGAGAGAGAGATAAAGGGGAAATAGAGAAGTTCTTCAGAGGACAGAGATGGAGTGCGGGTGTTTACTGCCTCACTACTGCCTGACTACTAGGTCAAGTCCCTCAGAACAATCACATCAGCCCAAAACAGCTTGTAATCAGGAAATGGATTTGCAACAGCTGAGAAGAGGAGGAGTAGGAGTTGTCATCTAATCTTAAAGAAAAATATGAATGTTGTGCTTCCCCAACATGCCTGTACCCATCCCCAGCAACTGCCTCTGCACTTTAACTCACCTTTCAGGAAAGCTTCTTTATCTTGTCCTTCAATCCTCCTTCAATGCAAATGAGAGATGGGTGAGCAAGCAGGCCAGAGGACCTCTAAGACAAGGACCATCTGACAAAGCAGGTGACATTGGGAGCTGCTTGATGTTCCAGTATTTTCCTCTAATACAGGCCATCAAAGTGAGCAAAGCAACTTAAGGTCAGAATGGATCAGGGAGATCCAGCTTCATCTGACTGTTCCTGAACCACATTTCTGATGCCCCTACTTTGCTATTTAAGTGAAATTTCCCTTCATTTTTCTTTCAGGTGTATTAACTCTAATGATACGTTCTATGTATAATCCATCGGTGGTTTCACTGCTGAAATAGACAGTTCTGGTCATGGTTCCATCAGTGTGGATGTAGCTGGGGACCTGGCTTGCCCTGTGGCATTGTCACATCTCCTACTAGTAGCATCTAACCTAAGCTGTCAGAATTGCTGCAGTGACAGCCCGTGTGTTCTGTGATTGATGTGAAGACGTGCAGAAGAATTGGGATTGGACAAGGAGGCCATGTCAGCATTGCTGCACCCTTTAATTCCGTAACACAAGCTATGCTGGGCAGTGCTGGTGTTTGGGAGGACTGGGCAGGAGTGAGAGGCACGATACAGCTCACAGAGACTTCCAGTGAGAGCACACACACAGTGGGTTTCTAGCTTATCAGTTCACATGGGTCAGAAGTGGATATGGATCAATGCTCCTTGCACAGAGTTCTGCAGCGATGGTCTAGGCTGCAACACAAGAGACCTGCTGTGATAGCTTTTGAAATTCCATGTGTTATAAATTGCAATTGTAAATTTGTATAAGTTACAACTGCAATTTTAAAAGGTTTAGAGAAATTAGACATTCATGAAGCTCTATATTGCTTTACCAATCATATTCACTAGGAGATTTTTTTTTTTTTGCTCAGAGAAGGCCATCTCATGGGGTGGTCTGAATTCTAGATGAGATTACCGTGAAAATATTGTTTTCAAATGTTGATGTAGCACTGTAAATATCATTAGTCTTTCAGAGACATGCTTGGCAGGCAACACTGTAAGCTGTGTAGAGCAGCAAGCAGAATGTGCAACATGGCTTTTTCTTGAGACTGGAGAGATGCATTTCAACAAAAGCCCCTAATACTTGTCAATATTTCAATAGCTCAGGCTGACAGTTGCTAGTAAAACTATGCTGAATGTCCTTTGGGACACAGCACAGCACTGTGTGTGCAGCTTGCCACTGGTTTTGCTGATCTGTTGGGAAGGTCTCCTCCAGCTTGGTAAGTGCTGCTGCAAAAACAGACTTAAACTCTGAATTCACTTCCGTGTATGTAGACTGAGTGGAGATACAGAAATTGCTTCAAAGAGGTCAGGTGGAAGAAACCTGGGTAAGTTCCAGCAGGAGTGTCCAGCTGAACCAAAGAGGCAGAGCAGTTTTAGGGGCTGCTACTAATCCAGCAAAGCAAAAGAGCCACCTTTTCTTCTTTCCCACATTCCCATATTCCTTCCCCCACTCCCAACATTTCTGTCACATGCCAGTCTGAACAAAGTGACTTGAGTACTCCTGTGGGAGGATGCTCCTGCCAAAGGAGGCTCTGCTTCATGGGTCTGAAAGTATCCTGGGTGATAGAAAAAAGAAAGTAGGTGCCTTGGATGGCTGTCTACACTGAAAATCAGCATCTGAAACATCCAGCAGCAAGATTAAAGAGTTGATCGTTCTTCAATATGCTGCAATATATATACTATTATCTATACAATACAATTATCTACTGGATAATTCCAAACAATAAGCATTAAAAACACATAAAGCATGTTCATCCTCTAGATATTTGGTAAGGAAAAAAGTGGCTGTATTTTTCAAATAAAATGCTTGTCTAGAAACAGTTCACCAGCTCTAATCAAACCCATCTATCTTCTTATAACTCAGTGTCAGACAGTAATTACAGTCAGTTATGTTAGCAGACGCTACAAACAAATTTTCTGAAAGGGAAATTTAGGGTATTTATTGTAATGTATATGTGGAGGGAGGAAGAGCTAATGCCCTAGAATATTGCAAGTGGTAAATTGACGGGTTTTAGACCTCATGAATTAGAAAATATTTGCCTTGCAGAGCACTGTAGCTTCTCCCCATTTTCCTGTAGAAGTAGAAATGGATTATTAAACACTAAAAGGTATTTTACTCCATATGTATACAAATATACAGAAACTATTTATAGCAAAATAATGCAAACAAAGCTGACAAGAAAAATGGCAAAAAGCAACCAAATGCAACAGCCTCCACTGTCTGACCTACCTTCATTTACCTTCCTTAAGGGGCTTGTGCTGTGAGATGGTCTCCGTTCACATGACTGCAAAAAATTATTGCCGCAGTCTATTACCTGCTGTCACCCTCAGGGCCTAGACTGACAAGAGGGGGCAAGTCCTCTGGTTTTCTGACTCTTGCTGTTTATTCTTTAGCTTCTATCAACAAAGAAACACAGTTGTAAACCCAGTGTCAGATGGAGTAGCCTATTTGCCTTCCACCAACACCCCTGCTGTCACAGTCAAGTTATGAGACATTTAACTTTCCCTTCCATGACTCCCACATCTTTTCTCAAACATTGAACTGTCTTGCTGCCCTTGCAATGAGTTTAGCACTAATATTTATTAAGTGTTATTACCCTTACTCTGATTTGGGCTAACAACATCAGAGCTATTCAGTCCTTCTCCTCATACCTCAGGAGAATGTTCACAGAACCATGTGTGTCTCAGTTCAGAGAACTGAGTGTGGCTTGCTGTCTTGTTTGCTCCTAAAAGATGTACAGAAAACACCACTCCATATAACTATAGCTTTGGACAAACAAAGGGACTTCCCTATTGGCCCGTGTGAAAAAGAAAAGTTATTTTGGACGTTACTGCTGGTGATTCCTAAAAGGAAGATGGCTTGACTAATCCATCACATGTGTCTCGTACTGTTGGCTCCTGTCTCCCAGACCTCTGCCCTCAGAGTAGTCCCTTACTACAGAGCTGCATCTGTTCTGGATGCTGGCCATGCATGGAGAGAGGCTCTGGGGCCCCTCTGGGGCCATTACCTACTGATCATCTGCCATTATATACTGATTTCCACTGGTGACCAGGGTCTTCAGATAAGCCTCCCACAACACGAGTGGATACAGTATTGCCCAGTGCATCAGAAAACTACATACTGAATTGAAAAGGGAAATGTTTCACTAAAATCAGGACCCAGCATAACTCCACTAATATTAGTCCGAGTAGACAGAATTTGACAAAAAAGCAGCCAAAGAATCCAGTGCATGAAGGGAGTTGTATTTCACATCAGTGTGCCAAAAGTCTGGGACAGTGTCCCAAAATAACTCTTCCAGACCCTTCACACCTCATCCGAATAAACAGGATGGGTTGTGTAGAATGCCTGGAAGTGAAGCAGAGCAGGGGCAGGAAGAACAATGCATGTCTAACATCAAACGTCTAATTTTATTCTGCTGAAACTGTGCCCTTGCTTTACATGTTTTCTCCATGGACTACTCCTTTTAATGTGATCAGTCAGTGGTAGTTTTGTGCAGTTTCTCAGGGACATCAAATGCTGTTTAGAGGACTTCTTACGCTTTGGACAACGTATGGTATACTTGTAGGATATTTGACTTTTGCAGAGCACGAAAGTTGAAATATGAGTAATTCTAACAAAGCTAGTTTTTGTCCTGCTGTTCCAAGTAAATGATTATTCTCACAGTAAAATGTATGATGCTTCTTTTATAGATAATATTTTACTAGCAAATACAAACCTACATCTTTATCTAGAACATGGGGAGGAAAGCAACAGTGATGTAGCCACCTCTGAGGATGCAACAACCAGCAAGAGAGGTATTGTGGGAAAATTTTGGGCGAGTGTTCTGCATTTAAAGTAACTGCCGTATATCCACAGACAATAGGTGGAATTTACCTTTCATTGTCTAGATGAAGCACTTGTTAATCTCTGTTATTATAGCATCTGATATCAGACAATGCCCACATGGTGTGATTCTTGGAGTGTCCTGCTCAAGGTCGGAGTTGGACTCCACGATCCTGATGGGTCCCTTCCAACTCAGCACATTCTATGATTCTGTGATCATATACCTATTTTATTTTGAGATGTCACAAGAGATAAGACACGTGTGAAATTTGGAAGCCTCATTATATTGGTGGTTACCTGACACATATTGGTGCCAGTGACCCTGCTATGTACAGGGTGGATCACAGCAGCCTCAGAACAAAAGTACCTTTTCGGCTACACTGTTCGGTGTAGAGCTCACCTCTGGGGTGACTATTGGCACATTTAGGAGCAAACCCAGGTCTGCACACAGAGCTTAGAGCAGCCTACAAGGTTGCAATTAGAGCAGCCAGCTACCCCATCTGCTGATTTTAAAAAGGCTATAGAAGGGGAGAAAATCAAAATCTCTCGAAAAAAAACCCCTTGTGCCTTTGTCATCAGACTACTTTTGACCACAATCTTACTGCTGAAAGCCAGCCCTCAAGGGCAGCTGAGAAGTGCTAATACAGCTGCTGCAGAAAGCCAAAGGGCTGAGTAGGTAAAGCTGGCACCAGAGCTGGTGCACTGTGGTTTTAGGGAGCTGGGACACTGGATGTACAATTGGTAGTTGGACCGCTGTCTTCTCTCCTTGGGCTACCAAGTGTGTGTATTGGCCTACGAAAGATAACAAGTCTTGGTTTGAACAGGGCCATGTGTGAAGGAAAGCGTGTCTTTAATGCATCACTGAGTACTTGAATGTTATTTTTGATCTGCAGTGACAACAAAGAATTGCCTTGAAGTTCAAGATGTGTGAAGTCTCAGTAATCTGCACACCTAGGAGTCCTTTTAGAAAAATAATACTTTTTCTTTTCTGGAACTTGCTTCTGTTAAGTATTTTCCCATTAGCTTGAATTTGTTTCTCTCCCTCCTTTATGATGCAGTCATGAAGAGCATACCAGGGCTGCCTGGAGGGTTTTTAATACCATTGAGAAACAGTATGTTCCTCATGTTCCATACACCTGCAAGTCAGTTTGCTGCATTAATCTTCCGCCATCACTAGTTCCCTGTTCTCTAAACTGGGCAATGATAACCATTTCCATGATATCCTGACAGTGATGGTTTATTTAACAGTTCTGCAGCTGTTGCCAAATGAAGCAGAACATTTTTGTCCCACTCCATGGGAAGAAGAAAGTTTGCTGACAGTTTTCTGACAGCTGCAAACTGTATTTAGCTGACCCAGTGGTGCATTGCCCCCCTTCGCATCCAAATGTCTGAGGCAAGGAAAGAGACAAAACTGTGCTAGACATCATATCACCTTCTCACAAGTAATTTTGGTTATTTCAGTAAATTACTATTTATCTGCAATAAGGCCTTAGACAGAAGGATATTTGTACAGTGTTAAACCCCATCAGATGTTCATCATCCGTTCTCTGACAATCACTTGCCACGTCAGAGACATTCAGTGTTCTGGCTGTGGGTGATTTTCCTTACGAATTACTGGCATCCCTTCTGGGGAGCTGGCATGCAACCAGCAGATAAGAGTTGAGCAATGCTGGCAAGAGGCCTCACTCAGGGGCTCAGTGCTTCTCGTGATTCGTAAGAGACTGACTAAAGTTTTGCAGAATAGGCAGCCTGATCCTTAACTTTTCTTGGGTTTCTCATGTTTTGAAAATGTCTTAGCTGCTTTTTAATTTGTTAAATTTAGTATCTTGACTTTTTTTTTTAAATTTGCTTATCTTTTTCAAATCTGAGCTTACTGAATGTCTCATGTTATCATTGGAGGCTGATCTTTCTCATCATGATTTGTCCTGGACAAATCCTCATCACCCCCAATAACTTCTACAGTGTGCACTGGCAGTTTTGTCCCATGATAATATTTTTATCAGAAGTTTAATAGCTAAAAAACATAGCAGAAAAAAAGAGACTATTGCTTATTATGCTAACAGTAAGATGATGTAATTTCTTTAATTCTGAAAAAATTATAATAACTTCATTATGGTGTAATGATAGGCACTCAGGGTCACTACCTCTGTTCAGGACCAGCCCTTTGTCTGGTGCAAAGACACTACTTACCCTCCTTCCAGGGCTGAAGAGCATTTCTCACTCCATGACATTCCAGAGCTACATGGCACATACATTTATCCATACACCAGAAATGGGACAATTTGAAAAGCTTTTTCAGCATTTGGACCTTGCAGCTTATCTATTGAGTTAGTCTTGTGTGATGGATGTGAGACTTATTCCAGCTCTTCCTGTGGGAAATGGTGGCGGCTGGTTTCATTCCTAATGTGTGCCTGGAGATTTGCTGTGCAGGAGCTGAAAACTAAATGTGAACTTTTCTATGTGTGAATTACTTCCTAGAGGAGAACATCTCTTCCAGCTGTAGCTGTACATTAGAGTGATAATGGAAAATAAGCCTCGGCTCCCGAAAGAAAATATCACTAGCAGACAATGAAGATTTTTCTGGAACAAACCTGAAGTGCACAAGGCTAAGATGGCAGCAGAGGGTTTTCTACAGCAGTTGCTTCATGTTTTCCTCCTAATGCGTTATCCTGTAGAACACACTGCAACCAGCCACACATATGCATAAAACTAGGAAGTTTTGAATTCATATTGTGTCATGTCATTTAATAACTCCCCATGAGTAGTGCTTTATAGCACAAGAGAGTGACTGAATTTGCGGCAATTGTGTGGCCAAAGTAGGTTGCGTGGACAAAGTTCTCCTGCCAGAAGCTGAGGAGCACTGCTAAAGCAGGCTTCTTCCCTCTTATTACTCACACAAGGTAGTATGATGTCATTGAGGTTTAATCCCAGCAGGCAACTAGACACTCTACTGACAGTGTGAGGGGGAGGATAATCAGGAAAGAAAAGATAAAACTCGTGGATTGAGATTAAAAACAGTTTGATAATTGAAGCAAAGTAAAATATAATAATACGAATTATAATAATAACAATAACAACAGTAATGGAAAGGAGAGAGAGAGAGAAATAAACCCCAAGAAAAACAAATGATGCCCAATAAGTTGCTCGCAACTCATTAACAAATACCCAGCCTGTCCTCTGGCTGCAATCAATTTGAAATCAATACTATTCTTAATGCACAACACAGCGCTGTGCCAGCTGCTAAGAAGAAAACTAACTCTATCCCGGTGACAATCAGGACAGATGAATTGCTGCCCATGGATTGAGCCTGAGAGGCAGAGGGATGTGTTCAAGCCATGCTTACTAACCAAGCTGAAACTCAAGAATGAGCTTTCCTAACATTTTCTCTTGCTCGCTGTGATGGGTATTTGTGGTGCAGTGTCCTCTGGAGAATTCAAATAGGACATAGCAATTGTGACCCAATGGGTCCATGGCCATTCTCCACCAGGGATAAACACACTGGTTGCAAGGGCTCTCTGTGGTTTGGGGCTGAGGAAAGAGAGGGCAGGTTCCTCATCTAGCCCAGTAGGCTGGGAGAGATACTCAGGATTTTACTCTGAGTCATGTGTGAAGTAAAAGTCTTGGCAATGAACAGCAACTACTGAAAACTCAAAGGAAAAAACAGCTAAAACACTAAAATAAACTGTCTTATTCAGTTGGGCTTGTTTTGCACGATAGTTTAAAATTCCCTTATGAAAAAGAAAAAAACAAACCCAAGCCAAACTGCTCTTGCATGGTCCAGTCCCAGGAAGTGTGTTTCCATCTGTTCTTTGAGCTGACAGAGTAGGATTTCTTTTGAAACCCCAGTTTTTCCTCTTCATCTGCCCTCCCAACAGACCCAAAGCCCCGCCCTGCTCTTCTGTGATGAAGGTGTTTTGATAACTCCTTTTCAATGACCAAAAGTGGTGTCTACTATTTGTCAAGAGTCCTACTGTGCTACAAGGACAGGACAATGCTTCTTCCTACATTTGTGCTGATGACAGTATTCTTCCTATTTTCTCTTATTTTGCAATGTCTTCCAATCTTTTCAATTATGATCAAACATGATTATTAGACTCATTTGCCCCTATATAATCTTAGTGAAATAAATTTTTTCAGTTTAATTACATGTTGTCTCAAAGATTTCTTTGTGTAAAATTCAAGGCATGATGCATGTTATCAATACCATTGTTTTTATTTAATATGCAGGATGGATGATTTAGTTTCTTGAGGGTATTGTTTGGTTTACGTAAGTGTGTTCCTCTCCCACATAAGGCAGAGTGACAGAAGGCTAAATCAGAAGTGGATAAATTGCAATGTTGGAAATTCAAAGCTTAGTCATAAGACAGTAAGACCATATTATAACTCATACCCTGCAGGAGACCACACTGAGATTCCTGGGACTGTCTTAAGTCAAATATTTCCTTGGATTTAGCAAACTCAAATTTCTTGAACTTCTTTTAGTGTTTTCAACCTTGACAGGACTTTTTTTAAGGGAACACATTATTCCAAGTCCCATCCTGAGATATCTGCTGCTTCTTCCCATTTTTTAGATTTTGGTCTGACCTCCTTGCCATCAGGTCCCAACTCTGTTCCAGTTCATTATTAAAGTCATCTCTCTTTCACATGCACATTGTTGCTCCCTGGTCCAACCAGTCCCTGTCTTCTCCTCCCTCAATGTTTTTTTTTTGGTCACTGTGACCTTCCTGCTTATCCCCACATTCCGGCATTAGGGAGATGCTGACAGAGGCACTGGAGGGTTATTTCTTCTCTCCCCTTAGCCTCTTCTTCTGATTCGTGACTCTTAGTCTCCAATCAGATATTTCTCTGTTCTCCATTTAACTCCACCCATTCCCCCAGTATGATTCTGGTCCTGCCACCCTGGTGCAGCTTTTGTCACTTGTTCCTGTCCTGCTGCTGGGAGTGCACCAAGAGCTCACTGGGACCGTGGATGAGCAGTTTCTTTGACACCCTATACCCTTGACCCATGGGCAGTGAAGTGGGTCCTGTTGCTCTGCGACCAGATCTCGTGTGAAACTCTGTCACAGGCTACTGCAGAGGTTTAAGCACCTCTGTGAGGAGCTGCCTGCTGAAAGCTGCAGTACATCTGACCTGTGAGCAAACTGCTTTTTTCCATCCAAGACTCAACATTTTTACTTGATGTGGTATAATTTGACAGGGATGACAAACAGTTCTCTTCCCAGGAAGATGACTCCTGGCAGGTTAGAAGTCCACATGGCTATAGGTCTCTGAAAATGGTTATGTCTTTATTTTTAGTTATCAATATCTTTTCTTCTATTTTCAGTTTAGAAATCGATTATCTGGGTTTGGTGGTGTTTTTTATTGTTGTTGTTGTTAAAGGTGAAGTTCTCTGATATGAGAAATGTCTATATTTACAGTTAGAGTTTTTAATATTGAAATGGCTTGTCAAAATGTTTTGATATTACAAATGTAAGTCCAGGCTGTATTATTCTTTGAGATGGGTTTCAGTGAATCCTAAATGTCACTTTATTACATCAGTGCTAGGAGGGCGAAGCATGATAAACTGAGACCAGGCTGGGCTTTAAGCATGGCCTGAGCAAGTAACAGAAAGATAGTCACTGTCCTAGAGAAATTAATAGTAAAATAAAAATTCAATATAGTCAGATGAGGAGAAAAAGTTAAATTCTACTTGCAAGCTATTAAGGTGCAGGGATCTCACCTATAAAAGATTAGTTTTGCAGTAGAGAAGTTTTTTAACAATTAATGCTTGACAATGTTTATCAGGAGTGTGAAAAGTAACATGAGAGAAGGTAAAAATGATGCTTATTCAAAAGAAAAACCCATGGGCAGTGGAGTCTGGCAGTACTGGTCTACTGGCTACCAGAGCTGACATTTCAGTACTGATTGAGAGCTGATCAGAGAAGAGCCCTGAAAGGGCAAACAAAGAAACTTTATTTAATGACAGTAAGAGAAGGAATCAGTGGAGGGGTACAGACCATGAGAAATCCTCCCCTGTTCTGGGCAGAACCAACTATGTTGATATTTTGCCCAACAATGGCTGTCTAAAGAGGGCTCGGAGGGTCCCATTGCTGCCGTGCTGGATTCTCTCCAAGGCAACCTGTCACTGGCTTTACCAGGAGGTTTTTATTAATGCTTATCCTGAACTTCCCTTGCTGCAATTCAAGTTCATTTCCTACTTTCATATACACCTTCAAGGCAGAAATAGGCTTTTTTCTGAAACAAGGGAGGAACAAGGCACTCCTGGGTCATGTTTGTAAAGATTTAACCTCAGCCAGCTGCCACACCCCACACAGCCACTTGCTCATTCCCCCACCAGAGGGATATGGGAGAGAATAGGAAGGGTCAAAGCTGGAAAACTCATGTTGAGATAAAGACAGTTTAATAGGGAAAGCAAAAGCCACGCACACAAACAAAGCAAAACAAGGAATTGTTTCCCTGCTTCCCATGGGCAGGCAGGTGTTCAGCCATCTCCAGGAGAGCAGAGCCCCATCACATGTAACAATGACTTGGAAAGCAAATGCCATCACTCCAAATGTCCTCTCCTTCTTGCTCCTTCTTACTACCATTTTATATACTGAGAATGATGCCACATGGTCTGGAATGTCCCTTTGGTCAGTTTGGGTCACCTGTCCTGGCTGTGTCTCCTCCCAACCCCCCATGCACCCCCAGTTACCTCACCGGTGTGGCAGCATGGAAAGCAGAAAAGGCCTTGGCTCTGTGTGAGCCCTGCTCAGCAGTAACAAAAATAGGTCTGTATTGTCAACCCTGTGTTCAGCACAAATCCAAAACACAGCCCTATGCCAGCCACTGTGGAGAGAATTAATTCTACTCCAGCCCAAACCAGCACATTCCACCCCTTATTCCATGCCATTCATGCCCACCACCCTTCTTCCCATCCTTTGACATAATACATAGAAGTAATTTCTTTAGTCAATGGATAACCCCTACAAAATACTCATAAAACGTCCACAGATGTTTACAAAATGTCATTTGAGTTCATTTAGTCCATGACTTTATGTTCTGTCTCTTCTAGTGGTCACCCAGGACAGGAGTGGTGTTCTATTTCTTGGAGTTACCGGGCACCAAAGCCAGCTCAGGTCTGGTCACTGATGCACCTAAACTTCTTTGTAAGGTTTCTCCTCCACGGATTTGGGTGGTTTCTGCTGTACTAATTCCTGTAAAATGCAACTCAAATCATGTCTTACAACAATTTAAAGGCACATCCATTACAATCTCCACCCCTGGCCCTTTTCAGGCCAGATTATCTGGTTTAATATTGCAGTGAACTCCTGCCCTTGTGCCCAGCCTGGCTGCAACAAGGGGTTCCTCCTGAAGTTCACCATTAATATAGCCTACATCACTGTCCTCCTCCTGGGCTGCAGAGGCACACTGCTTCACCATGGTCTTCACCATGAGCTGGAAGGGAATCTCTTCCCCTGCTCCAGCAGGGGTTCCCACCCACAGGAGACAGTCCTCCTTGAACTTCTCCAGGGTGGGTCCTTCTCAAGGGCTGCAGTTTTTCATGAACTGCTCCAGCGTGGTTCCCCCATGAGGTCACAGGTCCTGTCATAAAACCTACTCCAGCAGAGGTTTCTCACAGGGCCACATCATATTCTCCTTCAGGCATCCACCCGCTCCAGCCCAGTGTCCTCCGTGGGCTGCAGGTGGATCTCTGCTCCATCATGGACTCATCCACATCCCTTCAACTCAAGTTCCCACTGGCATTCCAGCCTGTCCAGTACAGCAGCACAGAAACAGCAGCAATGCCCTGGCCACCTGCCAGCCCAGGAGCATTGCCATGGCTGTCACCAGAACCTTCCCAGGCACAAGTCAGTGAGGAGCACAGCGCAGCACCACAGTGAAAAGTGGCCACTAATGAGCCCTAATATACAGTCAGAAATGCATACATTTACATACATTCATACTGCAGAGTAAATCCATTGGTTTGCAAGACCCTGTTAAGTGGTTTAAAGAAGTGTTTAAACTACTGATGTTTTTCCTGACAGTTGTTCAAATTTAAAAGAAGCAGCACTTTCATGAAAGCCCTCATGACTTGCTTAGGAGGTTTTCCACTAAATTCAGATTTCATACTGATTTTCAATCTATTATCTCATAGCCTAAATATGCCACCACACTTGAGAAGTGGTTTTTGCTTTATTTGTGGGCATTGCATAACATGGACAAGTGTTAGTCAGACGAGACAAGATATTTTTCCCTTTTAAGGTCCTCACCCGTAATGGGAAGATGGAACTTCTGTTTCTGCACCCTTGCCTTGCCTTGCCTTGCCTTGCCTTGCCTTGCCTTGCCTTGCCTTGCCTTGCCTTGCCCTGCCCTGCCCTGCCCTGCCCTGCCCTGCCTTGCCCTGCCCTGCCT
>VZRV01004338.1:417457-562727 GCA_013398115.1 Falcunculus frontatus | reverse complement strand
CCTTCCCCTTCCCCTTCCCCTTCCCCTTCCCCTTTCCCGGAAAATATCTCTGCTTGGAAGTTTTTTGAATTAAAGATTCAGCTGGGGATGTATTAAATAGATGCAGTTTTCAACAGTTTACAATAGATGGGAAATAGGAATTTGGGTTCAGATGAGTCAGGGGACTTCAGATGCTGTTGTTACTACTGGTGTCTAAGCCTGATATTTATTTTAAAAACATGTCACAGAAGGAGTGGAAGCAGTAAATCTATGAGACATTCTTCGTCCCTGATCCCTTAATCCACCCTTAATTCTTAAACCACCATTGCAGGAAGATAGACTTTGAAGTCTTCAAAAGGCTTCCACTGTTTGGATTCAAAAAGTTTGAGAGAACTATTAAAAATTAACACTAATCTTATTGCAATGAAGTTGAACTGACAGATTTCTATAATCAAGTATGAAGTTAATTACATATTCAAAATGGAAACAGTAAAAAGAACTGCAGAAAATGCAGTGCTGTTACAGTGAGTACAAGACTGAATAGGCTTTACAATGAATAGTTAAATGAATTTTTATACAAGTGATCTGTCTGTATGCTCCCTTCTGCATCAATATCTTTCTGCCTGAAGAGGCTGCACTATCTTCTTCCATGTCTGTACATACACATAATTTTAGAGTTATGGAAACAGATATCAGTTGCCTTACATTTACTCTGCCATTGTGGCTGTGATGGAAAAGAAGCTTTCCTCTATTATCAGAGTATGTATTCTGGTAGCAACAAGGATTTTAATCACAGAACTATATATTTGCTCTTCCCCAAAGAAACAGGGGAAAAGAGACAAAATACAAAAATAAACACTAGAAAGAACAAGACCATGAATTAAAATAAGATGCTACACAGTTTATTAATTTTGATTCACAAAAACATAAATATGTATGTGAGGATTTGCCTCAAAATAATATAGTATCAATGGTCATAATGTATATTTTCACATATAAAAAATAAAAATAATCTTTACAGTACTTGATGAACAATTTTGTAATATTTTACTGGATCAATGAAAGTCAGGTTTTGAGGAGGCTACTGCATTGCCATGCTTTTTTTACAATTTATGTATACTTTCTTTGTATTACATCATCTTATACTATAGTTGTGCACTGCATGTAACTGAAATGCACAAAAAAATTTTAAAATTCTCTATATCTTACTGTGAACATGCAAACCAGTTAAAATGTTGTTCAAAATAACCAAAGTTATTCTATACCTGCTCAAATGCATCTATCAGCCAAAGATTAAGCTCGTATTTGCTCTGTAATACCTGTTGCAATTTTATGAATAGTGTTATAGGTGGTATAGTAACTGTCATCACAGATACAATGCAGCAAAATATTCAGGTGGCTTATGGCTTTCTGCGAAGAAACCGGATTTCTGATATTTTGTAAAAAAGATTTTCTTTCAAGCCACTGTTAATAGTTAAGACAGGTTAGATCATTTGGTATAAAATTCTGGTATCACACGTTATGCATTTGGATGGATAATACAGAAATAGAAAAGCAAACCTGAGAACAAATAAGCAATCAATCAAGTAATTTACTTTAATAGATAATTAGCTTAGTCTGTGAAGGCCAGATCAGTGCATTTCATATTAATTTTTAATGCCATTTGCAATGGCATAAAATAAGTTGTAATATCAAAATGAAGATGGAACCGAGAACCATTATGTTAAACTACTCCTGACTGGAAACATGTTGAAATTTGAAGACATTTCTTTGAAAGATACCCATCTCAAAGGAAATACACAGGGAATAAACTGTGAAAAAACTTCTAAAGCCTTTTGCCTGAAGTATTTCCCGACAAAGACATAAATCACGGGGTTAATGCAGCTGTTGGTGGTAGCCAGCATATAAGCAAACTGCTCCCCAAAGTTGATCAGTTCCCCCCAGAAGCAGCCTTTGATCACTTTTGTATGGTATAATGTATCAAGGAATACAAAAAAATGGTGAGGAGTCCAGCAGAAAAGAAACATCAGTACCACAGTGAAGATCAGCCTGGTTGCCTTTGTGCCTTTGTGACTCTTGCAACCCTTTGCTCTGAGAGCTCTTCGTTCTCTTGCTGTTTTTCGTAGGGACCTAATGGTGGAGAAATTGAGGAAGATGATTGCTGTGGAAGGCAACAGAAACCCCACTATGTTGCATACCAGGCTTTCAGCTGTTTCCCACGATGGGGTGGGGAAGTCCAAAGTGCACGCTGTAATATTCCACTGGGGAAAGTCTTTCACAGTCCGGAACATGAAAGCTGGGATGCTGAGAAGGATGCAAAAGAACCAGATGAGCAAGCAGATCCCTCTGGTCATAGTTTTGCTCCATATCTCTCTGTGGTTCAAGGTATGGACAAAGGTCAAATAGCGATCCATGCTGACAGCCACGAGCAAGTAGATGCTGGTGTACATGTTCAAGGTGATGGACGCACTGATGCTGCGGCACAGGAAACTGCCGAAAGGCCAGTTAAACTCATTATTGATGTTCTCTGCCCAGAAGGGGAGGCACATGAGGAAGATAAGGTCAGCAACAGCTAGGTTCGTAAGGTAGATTTCAGCTTTCTTCAGGGGGCCCTTGTGCAGTGAATAAATGAAGAGAACAAATACATTTCCAAGCATACCAATAACACAGATGGTGTTGATGTACTTGGGAACTATATAGTACACGATGTCCCACCAGTCTTCCAAGTCTGGGCAAACAGTTGAGTTGCTCTGGTTTTCACTCTGGTTTGACGAAGGAATATCCAGTAGAGGAGTTTCAGTCATTTTTAAAAAAACTCTGAAGTGAACAGGAGATGTCTTTGAGATGAGAGAAAATGACTGCAAAAAAGAAGCATAAAAATGCAAAAGTTGCCTCCCATGAGTGGTGTAACAAACATTTAACTGCTGCGAATTCTTTATTAGCCCTTACTGATTAATATAGGCTAGATCAATCCATACTTGATACGTGCAACGGTGAGAAATGTTCCTCGTATTAGCAAGGATAGAACTTCCTCTACATCCTATGAAGTCTCCTCTCCTTGCTTCCATTGTTTAAAGTGGCAGAGGAAGGAAAGTGACAAAGTAGAGTAAATAGTTCTGTATGTCTCCTCCAGACTGATGACAGACACAGATATGGGAGAATTCCATCTCCCTGAGAGTAGCGGGAGTCACGCTGGTGACACAAAGCCAACTTTGCATCCTTCCCTGCCCTTTTTCTTACTCTTATTTACCATGCTATGTACATTATTATATCACTGTCTTATATACTATATTATATATACATTAATATATTATTGTATTCTGTTATCCTGCTGAAGCAGGATCCTGCCTGTTTCTCAGAACTGGGAAAGCTGCTCACTCTCTGTATGAACCACCTGCTGCCTGAACTTTGCATTCTTTTGCTCCTTCTCATTTCCTCCCAACCCGAACTTCGGGTTCAAAATTGCTGTTAGATTAGACAGCTTATTGCCTTCAAATGTCAGAAGTTGGAATAATAAAACATAGACTCCTCCAAAATATTACACTAAAAATCTTGCCTGGAGGGAAGGCCTCTGCAGCTCTAAATTTACATCATTCTTCTCCAGTTCAAAAATTTCATTTGAGTTCAGCTGGAGAGAGGCTGTCCCAGCCTCCAAAGTGCTTAGTCCATCATAGCATTGGCAACACCTTTATTTCTCTCTGGTAACTCCATGTGAGATGGTGCAGGAGTAAGAACATGGGTAAACCTTATCCTCCCATGAAAATCCACTGGATTTTCTGTCAGAGATCTACCTTCAGGGCTGCCTTCTGCTTAATTCTTCTGGTGCTGCCATGCTTGATGATAGTGCCTGGATCCCGGTTTTTACAGGCATTCAGTCTCAGAATCATTATGGTAGGCAAGTTATTATTGAGCCTATGCTTCCATCTGACATTTCTGTATTTCATATGCAAGTGGAGCATGTCAATCTTAAAAAAGAATGTATTTGAAAAAAATCAATATTTTGCAATCAGTCATTCTGAATGTCAGCTTTCTGCTGCAGCTATTTAACTCTGCTCTTTCAGCTTCTATATTTTACACCAAGGAGACAGCTAAGGATGGAGTTTCTGAAGAGAGAATTTAGGACAATCATTCATCTCTTTTACATTTAGGTACAACCTCAGTGATGTCTCTATATGAGAAGCTTGCAACACTTATTTCTGGGCTGCCTCCAGGAATAAGTTAAGTACTAATATCCCACATCAGGCTATCTGGTACTAATGCACAGAACATGTTTCATCACTGCAGAATTAGGTGAGCAGCAAAGTTGTATCTGAGTTCATAAACTCACTCAAGCTGGCAATCTTGACTGGGAACTGAGCTACAACTCAACACAGCTCCCTGGATTTCCCTCAGAACAATCTGAATGTTACCTAGTTCACACACATCTCATGCAAACTAAGATAACTTGAGAGGATCTGAAACTACAGATAAAATATATAGCAAACAAATGGCTGATTAGCATCAAAGAGGCTTTTCGTGAGACAGCAGCAATCTAACGCTGTTATAGCGGGAGGCTGGCTAAAGCACGAGAGAACAATGGCAGAAAATCTGTAACTTTATATTTCAAAAATAATGTAGAAGAAAGACAACAGTTAAACCTAAACAGAATTATTTATTTTACTAAATATAGAAGAAAAAGAAGTACTTATTGTCCTTTCCCGCCCTTTTCCTGACAATTTCTTGTTATCAGCTTATGCCAGTCACTCTGCACACTTCAGATGTGATCTCTCAGCTGGAGCCACAAATTCATTCATGACGGCCTCAGCTAAAAACACCAGGAAGTTTTACTTTTCATTGCAACTTAGAATTTAGTCTCAGCTAAATCTGAATTCTTGTTCAGCTAGCAATGGTACCTGAAGATTCTGTAGAGCTCTTAATTTCAAAAATTTCTTCAGAGTCTACTAGTCAGTGTCCAAGCACCACCACAAGCCACAAGCTTGTGGTGGATTTTATAAATTTAGAGCTCCAAATGTTCTCTTGACAGAAAATGCACTTTGTTTTCAGTAATTTCTGTAAGTATTTGTAAGTATTTAGTGTTAATGGACAATTAGCCACATGAATGGTTTTCAATTTCTGTACTTAACACATTCCAGTCATCTTTTATACAAATAATGACGTATTTTTCGTACTTTGAGCTAATTTTTGTTGAATTTCCGTGCACAGTGCATCTATCACCCTTTTTACTATTAATACTCATTAGCAAGTTAGAGCAATTAGATAAAATGGATCATGGCTTTACACATAAACTAATACTGACTTTGAGAATTACTTTCATGGTAAAAAGGGAAAGTCTTATTAGACTGCACAGATCAGAACGGAGAGCAAGAAAGATTATTTTTCGGGTAAAATATAGAAATTATTTTAATAAAGAAAATGCATTTAAAAAGATAGGCATACTTACTCCTTGTCCTTCCTGGAAATTCAGGCAAAGTTTCAAATTCGGAAACAGTTGATAAACAGCAGTAGAGAGGTTACTGAGAGAATTCAAAGATGCATCCTGAGGCACAACTGAGTGACTGAGGGCTGTCCTGAGTGTTTTCTTGGCCATATACCATGTGTGTGATGTTGCGTTTTGGAAGAAAGCCCCAGGATTTTTTTTTTTAACTTCCCCACATGTCAGCTGTAGTAATTTTCAAGACATGTGAAATATTTTGTTCTCATTGTGAAATAATAAAAGCCGTATGACATGACTCTTATCATTCTGTGACCTCTAATGAAAGCTTTCAAACTGTCCTTGGCAATTAAAAGTTCCTCTGTATGAATAACTCTGTCTGTAACAATAGTAACTTCATTAACAGCTCTGAACTGCCTTCTCAGTGCCAATGCACACAGGGAGAAACTTAAAACTAGGTTTTTGTTGTGGTGGGAGCTTCTTATCCTGCTAGCCTTGAGGGGAAACCATGCCAAGGAGCTGGGGGTAAAGCAGTACTGATAGGTGGGAATGGCTGCTGAAACATGAATCTTGATAAAACCCATTTCCACGGTTTTTGAAAAGCATTGTTTTTTGCACCCCACTAGAGATGTCCAGGGTACGAATCTCTGCGAATATTACTTCTCAGTAGAGCGTGGTGACTCCTGTATTTTCTCAGGCTTGCACCCAAATAAACTTCTTTTTTGATTGCTTGCTGATACCATGAAGCCTGAGAGTGATTGTTTATAAATTATTTTTATCTTTTTCATTCTGATTGTCTTCTGATTAGAGGAATATTAGAAAAAGATATCTATTGCGTCTCAGACTTTAAATGAACATGTCTCTTAACTATAGCCATGCAAACAATATGGGTTTTCAAATTAAAAAAAAAAAAAAAAAGAGAAATTATCAAGGGACTGGAATGCTATTTATTTATCGGAAAATATTCTTCCCATTGGCTACTTAACCAACACATGTACCATCTCTCTCAATTCTTATTCCATTGTGTCCATTCTTGTTTGATAAGTTAAGTTAAAATGAAAAGGCAGGGGAGGCTGGAGGTTGATACCTTATTATGAACTTCCCTATTATGAAAAATACTTTTATTCCAATTTTTAAAAAATTAAAATATAATAAGTTAGTTATGCAAGCAATGCTAAAATTGATAAATGAAAAATGTTCCAGTTAACACCATCAAAATGAAGAAAACTCTAAATGGCTCAAGATTTAATGTTCAGGGCTTTTTTTAATGTCTTGCAAAATTTTTATTTTGGCAAAGACTTCAAACACAATGTGTAATTTTTGAATTACACCTTACGTAAGGAATACTAATAAATCACAGGAGGAAAATCTTGAAACAACCCATCTCACACTGACTCATGAAAGTAAGTGCAATATGACAGGAGATCTTCGTCACAGACTTTCCAAAGCCTCTTTGCTTACACTACTGCATTTCCATGGGGTTTTTTTCCATAATGAAGAATGTTTGAGCAATAACTAGAAGCTTGGAATTTGTCCTTGCTTGGACATGAATCTCTAGGAGCTGCCAAGTTCCACATTTACTCACAGACTGAATAAAAAACTGCAGCTGTGTCTAAAATTTATATGATAAATAACACAGTCTTACAAAATCTGTCACATCAAAATGGGGTCAAAATACTGGTTTTGCAAATCCAACTTCTCTTTGTAAATCTAGTTTCTTATTTTCTGTTGTTTTTCATTGCTATATTTTTCAGTAATGGAGAGAGATTCAAAACTGGAAGTCTATGCATTTAGTAGAAATAGTGAAATGAATAGGCACTGCAGTAGCTCCAGCATTTATAGATCTTAGAACAAGTCTACAGAAGAAACTGTAACTTTATAGAGAAAGGGGATTTAGTTTATTATTTCTTTACAACTTCATTCTTCATTTCAACCTATAGAAATTATATAAAAATCTGGTAACATTTCACATTTTGCACAGATGTAATGGACCATGAATTGAAGGATGTGAAGGATTAGTTTAAAAACATCTATAAGAGTCAATAGTCAAAGGTTTTTTTCCTGTAAAAGACTTATCTGTCTATTGGCACCTTCAGCTCAGGATACTCACAGCATGTGGGCTTATGTTTTAAGCTTACATGACCTTCAGTCACACTGTCTAGGCAAACTTTCTTGCAGAAAGTAAACATTCTGTAGAGCTGCATAAGAATTTACAAATGCTGACTGAGCCTCTCTGATGAGAATAATTAAACAAATATGTTGATGAACTTAGCAGTAAAACTCTTTGCTTGATTATTACTCACATTACAAGGCAGACAAATGTCAAAAATACCAAAGGTCTCCAGTTCTGTCTCTTGGTTCAGTTCAGCCATTAAGAATCTTCTTCTTAAGATAGCTGGAACCTTTAATGATTGGGACAAATTATCTTTTTGGATCAGCATGTTTAAACAGTTTGATTTTCTTTATTGAAGTGGTTTGCAAATCGGCTTAGTTATCTGCTATAACTGTTCATCTGTTCTGGAACAGCAGAAAAGGTTTTTGATAGGACCTCTTGATGCAAAACTCTTTGTTCAGCTTAGTTGGATTTCTTCACATATACTATAGTGATTGCTAAGGAGAGCTTAGACTCTGATGAAGTTATTTGCAATTCCCAAAGAATGATCCTGGTACCACCACAGTGTGGTAATAATCAAGCCCTAATAACTATAGTTTACAGAGCTTGAAACAGCAAAGTGTGAAGGAGCTGATTTAGGTCGGAAAACCAGCAATGTACTAATGGAAGAATGGAGTGGAAGGATGATTCAGTGGCTAAAGACTGCTTAGGGATTTGGAAGACCTGAATCAAGACCCTAACTTCTCCACTGAAACCCTGTCTAAAAAAGAGCAACTTTCTCCTGTTTGCAGCAAGCACCATCTGCTTTTGTAACAGCTTTTAAACTGTTAATTTTTCATTTCAAGTGAAGCCAATAATCAACTTGAAAAATGAGAGAGTGGAGAAATGAGAATTATTCCTGCCTATAAATGCTGAAGGACAGAAATATCACCTGACTGTTGATATCCTTGCCATTGCACTGGCGATGGTCCCCACCTCTGTCAGGATGAATGGGGAGTCAGGCATTTGCATGGCAAAAGTCTTGATAACAGTTGTGGCCGCCTCAGGTAAAAGAGAAGATGGGAGAAGATGTAAGATGGGGACAGGATGAAGAGGAATAAAAAGATGATATGATTACTGTTTGGCATCTTCAGCTCTAAAATTCTCAGGACAAAGTCTGACCTTATTTTACCAAAAATTATTCTCATATTTTATCATGTTTCTGTGACAGAACCGAGCCAATTGTGACTGGAAACTGTCAGTAGGTCAGATATAGCTTGGATGTTACACTTTATTTCTTGGGGGCTTTTTGTTGCCTGTATAAATGGTGCATGTGAATACCACAAACGTGTCATCACACTGAAAAGTCAGCAAAACGTGAATTAAACAGTCTGTGAGCTGGCAGTCTCTGTTCTGTGATGTGCACAAGCTGCTGCAGGGGCTTTCCATTGTTGCTGGTGTCTGCACAGGACCTTGAGCTATCAGCAGGCAGAGAAAAGCTACCGAAAAGATTTCAATACCCTTAGCTGCCTTAATTCAGAATTTAACTTCCAAAGGGACCAAGGATGGTCAGCACCACTCAGAAATGGGCCCTGAAAAGAAAGATTTTAAAGCAGCTAAAATTCTGTTGTTTCAGCTCACTTTCCTTTGATGTAATGGGAAGTGAAGTAAGTAGCTGGAACAGTTGAACTTCTGACAAATCATTCCTTAGTAACAGGATACAGGCAAGACAAGAAAATGCCAGGAAATCTCGTTTCTCAAAGTACTTTATTTTCTTCTGTACATGCTTACTGCACAGCAAAAAATGTGCCTGTATATTTACATTATTTAAATAAATGTGATATTAACATAATAACATTTTTATATTTTACTTCTCTGTACCAAATACTCAGAAATAACTTCTGTTGCCTCAATAACCTCCGTATGCAGTTCCTTTTGTGTAATGGTTGCATGAAGAGTATGCTCACGCATGAGACAATATGATAACACGGGATATAACAGAAAGCCTTGCAGTGTTTTGTTGTAGTTGTCCCCGTTGCTTCAGACAATAAAAAGGACGAGCAATAGAAGTATTTATGACATGAGATTATCCTGGATTATCAAAGAAAGTCTATGGAAATTGCCTATAAATCATATACAGTGATCTAAATCCCATAGTCATTAAATCACGTCTGCACACTTCTATTCTGCAGTTTAGTTATTTGAAGGTTTAATACGAATCTCCCATCCTAAATGAACTTTATTGCTCCATTCAATCTCTAATGAATAAAGGCCATGTAGTTGCAGTCTGAGTTTACTTATGTCACCAAACTCCATTTCCCCTGGTGGCTTTAAAAGCTGTAACCTTAAGTGATTTGAAAAGAACAAAGACTGTTAGTTTCAGCATATATTAGATCATCTTCCACTCTGTTTTGATCAAGGTTCCTAGAGGTTAAAGTGTATACAGACAGTTCAGTACACTATGAGTTTTCTTATGTGTATAATCAACTTAGATCAAAAATACAGTCTAATTGGGGAAAAGTTATCTTGTATTAAAATCTCACAGATTAACTCTACAAATAAAATGTAGATTTTACTAGAATCTGAAAAGGCCATTCTTGAATACTCTGAACTTTCAAGACTCCTGTTATCTTCAGTATAGATTTCTAATGTAGTTAGGTGATGCTCTCCTTCATCCTCTCAGTTTCTTCCACTTGTGAGATTATACCAGTTGTGCTGAGCTTTTATATATCCATTAAAAAACATTAATTATGCTTTGTGAATACGAAAAACCCAAGTCTCTGAGCTGAAATATAAGTGTGAATGCAAATAGCATTCACTCACTCAAAAAGAGTAAGTGAATACTTTCACTCCAAGGCAGAAGGGGTAAAGAATCTTCTACGAAGAAAACTCGGCTAACTTCATGCAGCTGGGTGTAGCTTCCCTTCCACTGCTTTACCTTTCTTCCAGCTACTTTCCATACACACTTGCTCATGTAAGCCTGTAACTAACTGGAGCAGTTGCAAAAAGGCACTGCTTGTCAATGAAAACATCGGAGAGTTTCGGGTGGCTGAAGAGAAAAATTAAAAACCCAAAAGATGGACACATATGAAAATGGATTCACTTAACAGAATTTACTCAAATACAAGCCCCTCCCAGATCAAAAATCTTATCTAACACACTACTATGGGTACCATAAGTAGCTGTACAATCCTGAAAATAGCTTCTGTACTGGGGCTCTGTTCAGAGAATTGTATGTACACCTTAGAAATGCAAACATTCCAAATTATACAGGCGCCAAATGTTGTTCAACCATGAAAATGTAAGTAAGCTACAAAACAGGATTCGGTCATGAAAAACATCCAATAACATTAGAAGCAGGTCTCTATGGAATTTCCATTAAGATCAAACCATTGTTTTCCCTCACATAATGAACACTACCACATATTTACTCTGTGAACTTGTAGCAGATGGATGGGAGCAGAGACTGATATGTTAGAAGGCTTTCTTCCAGTCAGGATTTCCTAAAATTATGCTACTGGGGTAATGACAAAACAGACTTTTTCCTTGGGTATTCGCTTGAAATGGAAGTTCCTAAAGTGTCCAGGGAGTTTTCCATCTGCACAGACTCTAATTTCCTGCACCTCTTTGTGAATAAGTCCTTGTAGAATTCCACAGCCTTCTTCTGGAAGTTTTTCCCAACGATCACATACAAGACTGGGTTCAGGCAGCTGTTGCTAAAGGAACAGTACGTGGCTATCTGGGTCAGTATGTCATTGATGTCTTCCAGGCATTTGAAAGCGGGTGAGAAGTAACGGATTGTGTCAATGAATGTGCTGATCTGGAACGGAAGCCAGCAAATGATGAACAGCAAGAGCACAGCAAGGACCAGCATGGTGGCTCTCCTCTCTGTCTGGGCCACCTTCATTTTTCGTAGCTCACTGCTTCGTAAGGCTTTGATGATTTGCACAGTGCAGTAGGTAATTACACAGAATGGGATCACAAATCCCACAATATTCAGCAAGCAGTTGTTTGTGGGCTCCCAGTAGCTGGCTGGGTAAAGAAGAACACAGGCTGTGATGTTGTATTCTTCAAAATAATGCAAATTTCGAAACACCATTGTAGGTGAACACATGAGCAATGCACATGTCCAGATAACAAAACAATTCCATTTGGCACAGATGGTTCGTCTCATCCGTCCAAGAGACATGGTTTTCACCAAGGCCAGGTAGCGGTCAATGCTCACTAGTGTCAGGAAATAAATGCTAGAATATAAGTTCATGTAACTCATAATGTTGATGGCTTTACAGAGAAACAGGCCAAAAGGCCAATGAAAATTATTAGAAATATTAATGGCCCAGAAAGGTAAAGTACAGACCAACATCAGGTCAGCAAATGCTGTGTTTGCTAGGTAAATTTCAGCCACTGTGCATCTACTCTTGTGGAAACACAGGACAGTGAGCACAAAGGAATTTTCTATTGATCCCAGAATAAATATAAACCAAAGGAATGCAGGCTGAAAATCCTGCAGCCATTTCCATACATCTGCACTGACACATTCATACTGATCTGTCTGATGCACTCCTGAATTATTGTGGAAATTTGCTGGACTGACTTTGAGCTCCTGGGTGGTTGTGTTGTACAGCTGCGAAACATTTTCAGTTGTGATGGAAACCATCTCTGTGAAGAGAAAAATAGGTGACATGAGATTGCTACATCTAGCTCGTTGCTGCAAAAGACACTGTAAGAAAAGCTGTCTCTGCTTTTCCTACTGTCCTAGAAGCACAGCTTTTGAACAGGCTTACATCTCCCTGCTTTGCTTTCTGATAGACACTGGGCATGTCTGTGGAATATTTCACAGACAGCATTGCTGGGGGCTGCCTGGAACAATTTTAGGCAAGTGAAACAGGGGATGTAGCAACAAGAGACATTGTTATGAATGGGTCAACTGCAGAGAGCATTTACCATCCTTTATTCACTAGAACTGAGCTGCAACAAGTCTTTGTTCATTCATGGAGGATGTTCATCATTAGTTTGTCTTCTTTTTATTTCATTAGCCGTGGTCTCCTAAAGGAGAGGTGTACCTTGTGTCTCAGGTTGCTCATGGTAAAGCTGCTAGTTCTGTGTCACATCCAGCAACATTTTACACCCTCCTTTGCAGAGCAAGAATTGAGTGGAATTCAGTGGTGCTTCCTCCCCGAAGAACACCGTATATTTTCCCAAATGTTATGACTGTACAATAAACAGACATTTAGTTTGCAGCTTTATTTTGGATTGAGAATGCTGCAGGATCAGTGTTTGCCAGCAGTGTGCCTTTCTCAGCTTCTCACTGAAATTGTCTGGGCATTTCTGTCTCTGCGTTACAGTCTCTTTCTGCAGCCAAGTCACAGAACAGATAAATGGTACAACCTTCGTGAAAGAGCTCAGTCTTAAGAGGTGTGCAGTGGCAGAGAAGGTGGCCATCCCATAAGCCAGGACCTGTCTGCAGTCAGGCTGCAGTCAGCCAGCTTGGGTGCAAGAGCACAGTCTGAAAAACAGAATGCTGTAAACATTCTACAGATTGGAACAGCCTGGGATCTTACATGGAGCTATTTACAGGCAGAAATGTCAGATGTGTACTTGAATGTTACTAAAACCAAACAGAAGTTGAGTGTACAGCATCACTCACTACAGATAAAATGTAAAGCGTGTTTTCTTGTTGCGCTCTTGGATAACGAATGCTGTGATATTATTCAGATGCAAGATTGGCTTCCCAGATCTGTACATATAATTCTCTGGACTGAGTGACAGAAATACGGTTTGTCTTTTTCCGGGTCTTCATAATAACCACTATTTATATTATCATGTGATTGGAACATTTTCGAATGTATTTTTAATTAAGACATTTGTCCTATTCAATTGATAACTTGGCAGTGAAAAGGGATTCGCTTGCAATTCCTGAAAGTGTGGAGATTCTCGTTTGTTTTCTGGTTGCTGGAATTGCTGGCTGGTAAGTGCGAATGCTTAATATGCATACAGAAGTTTGGCTGATGAACTGATGAAAAGTGGTGGTCATATTTTTGTACTTTGTGTTACAGTGTAGCACCTAAATATCTCAAAGCCCAACTTGTGTGGCTCTGAGAGATGTCACTAACGAATTGCAAACAGCAGTTTCAAGTCTCCGTTTCTTTCTACACTGGCACTTTTCATGTAAAAGCACATGGGAAGTAAAATACTAATGGATGGCCAACAAGAGGTCATCTGAGAATAGAAAAGTTCTGTTGCTTGATGCGATTATCAGAAATTGTTTCTTCTGCTGGTAGTAGGCTGTGAACCAGCAGAAAAAAAATTGTAAGTGCATTATTTTATGTTGTGAGGTTGGATGTATGCACATCTTTAATAAGATGAGCGTTAGGAATTACGAGAGTGGTCATAAAGGCCATGTTGGCTTTTTCTGTGATTTTTCTTCATTACATTAATTTACAGAATTTAATTTACAGCAAATAGCAGCTCCAAAACTGCCTATTGATTTATCTGCATTTTCTCTGCAATTAATCTCTTTTAGATTTTGGTTTTAGAAGGGAAAGACCTAGAATACTTTAAAATAAGTTAATTATATCGTATTACTGTGTATCTAGCAACAGTGTGCAGGGACTAGTTAGAATGTCACCAAGTCCATGATACGAGGTTTCTGGCAGCCTGCCACCTTGGTCCTTAGCTCAAGTCCTTCCATAATGCATTGCTAGAAATGGGGGAGTGAACAAGGTAAAATGTGCTAATTATCAATTTACAAACCCTAATGTTTAAGGTTAAAATGACGTGCTTGATGCTATTCTGTATATCACAGGAGACTAATTATGTGACTGCTGAATGAATTATGATTGGCAAAGACACAGCTTAGAGAAGGCAGTGATTTGCTGTTTTCTTGTAATATTTTGGTGAAAATAAATGTGATCCTTTCACACATTCTCTACAAATATTTTCTACCCAATGCAAGACAAGCCTAATATCTCAGCAGGGATTTTCTATAAGGTTTTACGTGACAGTTTTGGTTGAAATACTGCCCAGCTGAAGTAATCTATCTTTACTGATTCTGAGGGACTCCTGTGGGGGCTGAATTTGAACCTGACGGAGTTCACCTCTTGTTGTGAGTTACCTCCTCCTTGAAAGTCTATAGAACCCACTGTCAGTCATTATCTCACGTTGCTCTGGAGTATTTTTTGCTAATAACATTGGGAAAAAATGACAAGGTTTTGATGGAAGGGGGCTTCAGGGTGCCCTGTGTGGGAGGCAGTCGTGGCCTGGCCAATGCTGGTGGCAGCCAGCCCTCACCAAGGCAGAAGGCTTTGGGGTCGGGTCATGGGGGATACTTTGGGTGTTGGTCAGATCCTGCCAACGCTGCAAGGGAAGAACCCCTGCAGATGGACCGGGAAGAAGGGGTTAATCAACTGTTGTATTGTCTTTACAAGCAGGTGCAGAAGGACTCCAAAAAGGTGGTGGTCACCAGTGCCATAGCCTGAAACTCTGAGGGCTGGGCAGAGTCACTAGGGCACCTTGGTGTCTCCTGGCAAACTCATGGGATGTTCTGGTGCTCAAGGACTGACCCACACATACTGCACTGGAGGGAGCATGCCAGAAGACAGGCATGAGTTAGTCAGCAAGCCAAGGATAACACCTAGAGTCCAACAGAGAGGTTAATCTTAGAATGTGGAGGGAAAGTCCCCATGCTACAGCCATACATGCAGGGGCCTAAAGTTCTTGAAAGAAAAGAAGGGGAATATGATGAATTGGAACAAAAAGTCCTAAGGATCAAGAGATATGAGCTAAGGAATGGAAGGACAGGGGGGAAAAGGTCAGAGCTCAATTAACGCTGCTACTGGATTAATGCAAGCTCCAGCACAGCTTTGCTCCCCAAATGGGATATGCTGCTTCAGGTGAATGATTTTCACCATCTGTTTTGGATCTGGATGAAGCCCTACAGCTGCTGAACTCATGACTCTATTAGAAATGCCACCAGTGTTAATCTTTCCTTGTACTATGCTAAGCATTTTCTGTATGGTAAGATACAGTGAATAATTAAATGTCTCATGACGGTCTCAGTCGGGTCTTATACAAGGACAAGTTCTGAAATGTGTGATAAGAATTCCAGTTATTTCAATGTTACCTGCAGTAATCTACTCTGTGGGAGTAAGAGATGGACTTTGTAACGCATATTTTACAGCTGTTGTGACTTTGCTGATCATATGTTTTGCAGAAACTAGGTGTGTGAAATTTGTAATTAGTATATTCTGAGATTGTCGTTAATATTAACCTTGCTAATTTAGACCTCAGAGACAAGAGGTGGAGCCTACAACAGATAAGTGCTTTTATGATGTTAACTGCTGTAATGTGGGTTCCTGGAGCAAAAGAGAGACTATTAAAAAGCATAGATACACAGTCCTAATGTTTTCCTACACAGTCTAATTTGCAGGGACAAAGGATAGAGTGGGCCCAAGGCCTCACTAGTCTTCTCCAAATGAGGAATTCCTTTGATGGATTATCATCCATGATGAAAGTTGCCTAGAAAGCAGCTTAATTTTCCATTTATTTCAGGGATTTCTTAGCAAGGCTGTGTGAAGGATAGGTATAACACCCAGTCTGTAGCATCCTCAGCAGAATTTTACAATTACCTGGTTTGTTTCAAGTGCTGTCAGTGGCCAACAGTGCTTTTAGATACATACAGCTGGCTTGCCATACATACATACAGCCCCATGTACAGCTGGATGTCAGTGGCACAGAGAGGAAAAGCTGGGAGAAAAAATATGGGTTTGAATGACTGGCTGCAAACTGAGGCACTGGCTGACCTCTGACATGGTGATTTTTTAGAAGACATATTAGCTACAGAAAGAAACAGACAAGGGCTGCCCCAACCTCTCCTCTGACTGTCCATTGCTGTACAGAGCCCAGACCTCTTTAATGCTTTGAATTTTTTGTGTGAGTTTGTCCTGAACATCTCTGAGCCCAGCTTGGGCAGCCAAGTGTCCCCTGGTGGTTCCGATTTTCCAGGCAGCCTTGCTTCTTAGTGCTAATGTAAAAGCTACAGTAAATGTAACACAGGAGCTGCCATAAGAGGAAAAAGGGTATCTGCCTGACAGATCTGCTGTGGCTGAAATGGGAAATAGCAGGAGTTTAAAAGCTGCTGTAGGTAAGAGAAGTCTTCCTCATTGTGGTCTGTGCAAGGAAGCCTGGAAGCCCTGCTGACTCCGTGAAAGTACCACTGCTGCACTCAGGAGCTTGGAGTGTAAACCTGATAGATTCAGCAAGCTGTTAGGAGTCTGAAGGATGTCCCCTAAACTGCCTCATTTGTGACTATCAGGCCGGTATTTGCTGGCCAAGGATGGTAAGTTTTACTTTAACAGATTTGGAGGATTTTGTTGCAGGACAATGTTTATTTGTGAGGAGAAGGAGTATTTTTATTTAGCAACAGCTTATAACAAAACCATCTCAATGCATAAGTTCTCCTTCAGCTCCACACTGACAGGTCTAGCAGGTCTGAAAGACATTGATGGGATGGCATAAGCAGAGGCATTGCTCAGCAAGAATCCAAAGGTGTGCTGGAAGATTGAGCTTCAGTGGAGGACTCTAACATTCAGAATTTAGTATCAACAAAAATTCAGACAACCCATCCTCTTTATAAATTCTATATCTCCTCCATAAGGTTTATTTTCAAAGCTTCTATTTCAACCTGGCCTTCTTGCAACCTTTACTCCTGAAAAAAACCACCTTTCTCATCTATCTCCAGTTCACTGAGGCTCTTGTTTCCATCTAATCCAAGCCCAATGGGACTGCTCGTACCCCTCTCTTTGGCTTCAGAATGGGTTTGTATTCTTGGCTGGATGAATATTAGAAGGTAAAATTATATCACTCTTGTGGCATCTCCGAAACATGTTCTGAAACATCCTCTGAGTGTCTTCTTAATTCTGTGTTACTGTGGAGGCATTAGTTATTTTGGAATGGTAGAGGAAGTATGGGAAACATTCCTAAAATGTTCTGCTTCTATGGATCCCACGACATTAATTTTTAATTTCCAATCTTTTTAAAACGAATCTCTAATGGGCTTTATCACATTTGAGGTTGTAGATCAGTGGACACTTTCTGTGGCAATGTAAACTTAAAGGTTTCTTGCTCTTCATTCACCCTTCACTGTCCCTTTTACCTTACGGCTGTCCTCGCAGTTAATGAGGCTTCATGTTGAACCCGATTCAGGAACTTGACTGGGACAAAAATAACCTTGTAAAGGAAAAAATTATTTTTAACAGAAATCAGCTCCATAGTTTGCCAGAAAATTAAGGCAATAAAGAAAATATACAGAGGAGCTACCTCTCAAAAGTGTAATTTTTAGATATTACTTGTTGTGTAAGCTGGAAGCACACCATGGAAAGAAATTATTGTTCTGCAGTTACCATTAAAGGCATCTACATCAACTGTGTTAGGAAAAATGGGGGGAAAAAAGTTGTTCTGTTAAAGTAGTTATTTCAATAACAATGAGACCAAGGTGAGAAGAGGTTACTAATTTTTTTCCCTGTGTGGGAGATGAAGCCACTCAATTCCAGCTAAAGAAAGGTGTGGAGAGAGCAGAAGTCCAATCAAGTGCAATGAAGCACTTTGCATGACACATTTTTTTTCCAAATGGAAATCTTGAATGTTCTTACTTTAAGGTCTCCAGGGTTATAATTTCCTAAAAAAAAAAATCCTATACTTTTTAGCTTTCAAAACCTGTTACATTATTTTTCAACTGTCTTTATACAATCCAGTCAATAACCGTGATGACTCTGGCAAAAGGTATTATCTCTGTGTAAAATAGTTGTAACTGAAATGGAGAAGAGCAGCGTGGCTGGACTATGGTGAGAACTGGACGAAGAAGGAAAATATGAACTGGTTCAGAGTACTGTCCTGATCACAGGACCTCTGTATAAGGGAAAGGGCTCATCTCCTTATAAAGTTTTAATTTAGTTCACATTTGGTGATGATGTTTGAGTCAGTCCATGTTTGACCCCTACTTGCTGCCATCCATATTTTAGAAACTTTTCTACTAAAGATGACCTCCAAAATGTTGCAAATGCCACCAAAGCTGGATTTTGCTGTCCTTCTGAAAGAGCAGATTTAGTACAAGAATCCTATTTAATCTGAAGTGAGAAATAATAATTTCAACATTAGAGGCTCTTTCAGGATCAGAACACAGAATCTGCAAGTTTCTCCAGACACTAAATCATTAAATTTCAGCCTTGTAATCCTCAGAAGTTTCAAAGACCCAGCTGTAAAAGACCAGAGTAGCATAGTCAGATTTTGTAGCTGACCAAGCTTTGAGCGAGGAGTTGACCTACAGACCTTCCAACCCACATTATTAATTTGCTCTTCTTGTGCTAATAAATGAAAATTCCAGTTAGATTAAAGCCAACAACAACAAAATCACAGAATCATAGAATGTCTTGGGTTGTAAGAGACCTTAAAGATTATCCAATTCCAATCCCCCTGCCCTGGGCAGGGAACCTTCCACTAGACCAAGTCCCTGGTTACTTGAAGATGAATTTCAGCAGCAAGTGCCCTCGTTTGTTGGAATTTTCTGTCTCACCAAGATTCCTTGCTCAACAAGGTTCCTTAGGAAGCTATGCAGATTTTGCTGAGAGTGCTATGGGAACCAGCCTTCACTAAAGTATTTTTTTAAATTATTTTTAATTTTGAGACACAAAACTGCTTCATCTAAGTCACAGAAGGAACCAGAGAAAAGTTTTTCTTGTATTAGTAGGGATTTTCAGCAGGAGGAACAAGGCACCCTGGGTACCAGGAAAGCAGAGTCCGCACAGCCAGGAGTTGAGAGGCCAATGCTGGCAACCGAAATGTGCTATGTTAATCTTCTGCATCAGGACTACCATGTGCCACACTGGGCTGTCGGAGCCAGCTTTTAACCTGTATGTACTGTTCTGTTTACCCTTCTGGTCGTTATGGTGCTTCATTTATGTGGTTAGAAAAGAAAGAATATCCCAGAGAGAGAAAAATATCTGGAATACTTAAGCAGAGACATTCAGGCGATGAAGCAGGAGGGATGAACAGGAAATTAAAATAGAAACCTACCTTTGTTGACAGCTTGGTCTGGCACATTGATGGGGAGTTTTGCCTCTTTTCGCACAGAAAACCTGAGGAGCTGCATTCAGTGTGTATCGAAGCAATTTAAAGATGTGGTGATTCTGAGGGAGAGCAGCAGCCAGGTACTTGGAAGGTGATTCAGGTGCTTGGATATGGGCATTTTGGAAAGTGCAGGCTGTCTGGGATGTCTGCATGGGGTTGGTGTATGATACAAGACCCGTGAGAGGTGTTCTGGAGACAAGACACCCTGGAGTTTCTGAAGCACCCAAGACCTTGCAGGGGCTCCTTTACCCCTCGATGTTAACACTAAGATTAGAGCGTGGGAAGCAGAACTCCATTCTGAAAATAGCAAATATTTAGGCTTAATAGAGCATTATAGAGATTATAAAATAGAGCATTACAGTTGTGAAATGAAATGCAGAATTACAGCAAAAGAAGATGTGGAAAAGAGTTTCCCGGGAATTAGTCCTTTAAAACAATCCCAGTTTTCAGAGATCAAAAGGATAAGATGCAGATTTCTCTCAGAATAAATGGTTAAAATATGAGTTTCTGATTTTTAAGAATTAAAAAAGACAATATAGGAGGCTTAGGTCCATATTTGAAATGAATGAGTCTGATGTAGCGCTCAATGTATTGGTCAAGATCACTTGACTTAGTGCTGTTTTTAAGGAAAATTTCTGCTTGTCTTTTGGGATAGTAGGAATGCTATGTACTTCAACAACAGCTATAGCAGATGAACTACAGGCAAAGTTTTTGGTTTTATTCTTTTGAGTTTCTTCTGACAAAGTTATGATCTAGAAGAAAAAACCCAAACCTATATCCATACCCTACTTTTTGCTTACTTTCTGACCTTTTAAAAATCTGCATGTTCACAGCATCTTTCTCATTCCTGAGAACTCTGTATTCCTTAAAGTTGACATGAAGGCCATCCATATTTTAGTTTTACAAAACTATCTCAAGGGCAGTGTATGGTAAAATTTTTCAGCAAGAAATAACTTCTTAAATTAACCATTTTCCTTGCAGAAATATGTCCTCTTCATTCTCAGAGTTACAGAGAAGAGAAAACACACATATCGTCAGAAATGTGCCAGCATACAGCTCTGATCATCTATTATTCCCATTGTAATATTTATAAATGCCGTGTATTATTGCCGTGCAGTAATTTTAGTAAGAGTACTTTACAAAAGTGAGTGGATTCTATATCTCCTGTGAAAATTTCTCAGATGGGCTGTTCAGAGGCTACATGGGCACATCCAATCAGTGGTGAGCACAAGGACCAGATGGAGTACTCTTGCCACAAAGATTTCTTTGCAGCTTTGTTGCATGTGTTAACTCACTGGGCTTTTCTTTGGAGCTATGTAACTCCTCTTGTTATGGAAATCTTTCACAGATCCTGGACTGTGGGAAATATCCCAGTGGAACATTGCTGTTGGTGATACTCTGAATGAGAACATTCCTTTTGCAGAGAAAGTCTGAATCAAAGCATCATTAAATTAAAAAGGGAAGGGTATAAGCAAATAAGTAATACAAGATGCCAAATCCATTGAACACGGCTCTACAGTTGTTACAAAGCCCATCATAGCAAGGCACAGCTTGGATGAAGGAACAAAATATGAGGATAAATAATAAACCTTCTGCTAATACTAGAGAGGGTTTATCAATAAAAGTAAAGGCGGTCTGCAACTGTGGGGCCATCAAGAACTGAAAATATGATACATACAAAACATGTGCATCGTGAAGTGCTGACAGCAACAATTCCCTAAGTTAAATTTAGACCTGAATACCTGGTTTAGCATTTTGTTTTCCTGAAGATTTCTATTATGTTTATGCTTTGCAGCTCTCCCCTTCCCTGAAGCAGAACTTCCCATATTTCTCAGCAACTATTATTATTGTAGGTCACAAGCACAAAAAGAAGTTTAATTCAAAAACTATCTAACCGCTCTGAAAACAGGTACCACTGTGTCGCGGTGGCTGAGTCCACATCACACCTCCCACATTGTTACAAAGTGGTCTCTCCCCACATCACTGTGCCAGAAAGTTCTCCTTCCCTTGGCACCCCACTGGCCCCTGGTCCTCTCCCCCCTCCCCTCCCCTCTTCCATTGGCCCCTGTTATGTCATTTAACCTTACCTCCCCCCCCCCACCTTATTGGTTGCTGATGTTCTGCCCACCCCTGGTACCCCTCGGGGTAAAACCACACATGTGCGATTGCTCTGGGTTCTTTGCCTCTGCCCCTCTTTGGAGTGGTTGTCCACGGTCCGTGCAGACCCAATAAACACCTGGGAATTGCACGCAGAGAATCCCTCCTGCTTCTTCGTCTCTGGAACGTGCGGAGACTTTGTGTGTGAGTGGCTGCTTGTGTCCACCTGCAGGGGTGAGACTGGGTGCTTGAGTGGGTGCAAGCAAGGCACCGCCAAAGTGGCTCCACGAGGGACACTGTGGGAAAAGCGCAGCATCAGTCCATCGACCCCACGCACCACATTAGCACTGCCTTTCACCTCCTCCCAGCACACACTTCGATTTCTGCTGTTCAAACAGTTTAGAAAGCTTAAGCTGTTCTGATTTACAGTTTTTTTCCCCCAATCTCCAGCTTTCTCAAGATAGTATATGTCTATGAAGAAATTACGTGTATGAAGGTCTTAAATCTAAGTGTTAGATGAATATAAGCCAGTTTGTTCTTCTCTTTGTAGTCATTGGGCAAATGAAAGACCTATTTCCAAATCTCCATTCTGTTTAACTTGGAATAAAATCTGGAAATCAGGCGATTCACACATCTGCATACTAAGAGGCCACAAGCTTAGTGAATAATGTTGATTGAGAGTATTATCTTTATGAAGCTATTTCCAGTTAGTATAAGTACTTAAATAAATATTGAATCTGAATCTTCCATCTTTGGCAATATCATCAGTTTTGAGGTTTACATTGTCAGTCCCAGACCTCCTTCTCCCTCTCCTTGTGAATACTTGCTGCTCTTCTCAAGTCTTTAATTCTTTAGGATTTTGATCTTCTCGGACCCTCCCAACTCCTGCTCCCTTAGACTTAATCTGGCTCTGCTCCACAGCCTAGTGTCAGGAGTCACCAGAAGCCTCATGTGTCCCGGAAGCAAGATGATAACTTTCTGACTCTAACAGCAAAGCACACAAATCTTACACAATACAAGTCACAGCTGGATCTACAATTTTCTGTGTGTATCGTAGTGTGTTTGCTCAAAATGTTTTGGCAACTGGGAAGGAAATTATTCAAACAGGAGGAAACTGACCACAAGCTCACTCTGCAAGGCTGGCAGGGTATTTTGGTTTGGTTTTTTTGGCATTTCCCATATGAGAGCAGGTAAGGTTGACCATGAATGCTCATTGCCCATAGCTCAGCCAACAACTAGCATTTAGGTTAGTGTCAGGAGAGTGAGAAATCTAGGAGCTGCAGTAGGAGTGGGACTGCAAAAGCACTGCAGGAGTGAAGAACAGTCATCTACATGAATTCATCCTTGAGAATATTTTCATGGGAACCATGCATGGAGCAAGATTCAGCCCACAGTTAGAGTTCAGGTTAGGGCTAGGGGATTCACAGGCTGTCTGCTCTTTCAGAGACAGGGTGAGCCCTGTCAGGCTTGTGCAGGTGTTTATCACCCTTCTGACACTGAGTCTTATCAGTCCTCTGTGTTTTCCCATGTATGTGATAGTGGGTCAGCCTACTTTTGCATACTGCTATGTTGAGCTTTGTTGTTAGCATTCGCTTTCAGAAAGCTCTGAGCGTAACACTGAACTTAAGGTCTATCTGCTGCCATGTCTGACTCGTGATCTTTTGGCTTTTGTTCACTTGATTTTCATATTTGGTTCAAAATGATGTTTTGTGTTTTCTATCGTTAGCTGGAAGGCCTCCTGCGAACAGGAGCAATGGTCAGATTGTGGTTTGCTTACATTTTTAAGATTTGCAGTTTATGCTCAACATTGTATCTGTTGCTGAGAAAATGACCATCTATTAACATAATTTATTCCTGTTCCTAGCTGGTTCACTGCCTAGCTTGATAGTATTCCCCCACATTGAACCGTGTTGCAAGCCAAACTGCACATTTGTACAGGGAGAGAAGCAGCCAAAGCAGTGCTTGGAGTGAAAGCAACATGCCTTGGCCTCAGGAACCTCACAGAGCTCCCTGCTGGGTGTCAGTGACTGCTGGAAAACCCTGTCTTGTCCTGAGGTTGAAATCTTGCATGTCCCTTAACACTCCTGCACTCATGGTATGGATCATTCATAACAAGATGAATGATCACAGCTTGCACAAATTAACTGAAGTACAAAGACAAATAAAAGACTATAAACATCCCGAGTTTTATAATATGACATATAGATTTACGAAGTTGGAACAAAGTCAAAGGTGGTTGTATCTAGTCCCCCGAGCTCTGCAGGCACCATAAGAATTTTCTGTTGTAGACAAGGGATTGCTGTACTCCATCACCATTACAAAATTCAGTGCTTAACACACTAGCATTGTGAGACCAATTTAATATCCATTGCAGGAGTGTGATACTGTGTGAAATGGCAGGTCTGATGGTATCAAACAGTACAATGCACCTCTCAAACGGCAGACAATACCCTGAGCCCAGTGAATAGCTAAGGTATCCAGTGATAAAGAAATAAAATGCTAGTGATCATATCAAGAGAAGTTTGTGCAGCTAGATTGTATTTCTTTCTAAAAGCGAGAATTTCCTGCTTTAGAAAACAGCCTTTCCTGAAACCCAGATAGCTCAAACTTATTGCAAGAACCAGGCCAAAACCAGCAAAGCTGGAAAATAAAAAGGTGAATTTTCACCTGGCTGATGAAAGCTTTTGGGACACGGGTTGGAGGAGCTGAGCCATTCCTAGGGTGGGTTCTCAGAACTGGTCTTGGGGTTCAGCTAATTTAGTTACAGTCTTGATCTCAGTGTGAAAGACAGAAGAGCACTGATGAACCATGCCAGTAAATTGCTTGATATCTTCATTACAGAGAACAGTGGGAATATCCTGCAGAGAGAAGTGGATGATATTAGTAGAGACTCAGAGGTGGAATGATAAGAGGAAAAGGCCGTAAGTCCTGAGGCATGTCAGTTCCCCTAGAAGATTAGTAAGTGATGCTCCTTTATTTGCCTTGCTGTAGTGGAGGCACAGAAGAGCTGTTCAGCAGTGCACAAACCTCCACTCCCGGCTCTCTCACTGACGTGCATGTGGATATCCTCTAAAGCTTTGCTCTCTGATGCATTACTCCCACCAGACCTCTTCAGTTCAGTTTAGCCACACCTTTCTCTTAGCAATTGAAATACTGCTCTTTTCCCTGGGTAGCAGCATTAGGTTCTCATGACTAGGAAAAATGTGAAGATCTAATGGCCAAATAGTATTTGTCAGTATTGGTCCCTCTGAGCATTAAATACTTAATGGAGAGATTTGCCTTTCATATGAACTGGCTCTGTGCCCTGAAAGCACTTTACTTCTAGCATCTTGAGGACATTTTGGCAGCCATTTAGGAAAAAAGAAGAGATTTGCCATCTCAAGTGCCTCCAGTCACTATAATATTTACACTGTTGTTACATATTTGCAATAATGCAGCATTTTCTGCACATTTTCACCACTGGCTGTCACCGGTGGGGCCTTTGAGGAAAGCCCAAGTGCCTCCAATAGCAAAGAGCTCCCAAAGAAGCTCACAGTATGTGTGGCTGACCGGCTGTTGTCCCAAAGTCTAAAACTGATTACTTTGACAGCTACTGTTTTCCTCATTTTTTATCATACAGGTAACTGATTGTTTTACTCTGCTGTAACTAGAAAAACATAAAAGATGTTTCAACCTGTCACATTATGTCTGAAAACCACGCTTGCAACTGCTCAGTCATCCCTGCCAGCAGCTGGAAATGTTTCAGTCACTACTGCTGTTTCCATTGCTGAGCACGGCTCTGTGCAAGCACAGGAGTCCTTAGCATGGAAGGCATCACAGGCAGAATCTGTCCTCCCTGTAAATTAGTAATAACGCCTTGTGTTTTCCTAATGCCTTTCACCACAGGGATATATGGATGACTTCACTGGCTAATGGTGCAGTGTCCAAGCAGCACTTCAGGCTCTGAAAACAGGATAGGCTAGAAAGTATGTGACTATAACTATATAATGCTTAAGTGAAATTACAGCTTTAATTTTGAGCAGGTGGAATTCGGAAGAGATGATATTTACGTTCCAGTTAGCACCTCTAATGCATGGGTTTCTGAAGGTGGTCCTGGTTTAATTTAGAACTTCTGACAACACCTACACTCAGCTACAAACTCAGATTTCAACCTTCTGAATAGGTTTTCTTGTGGATTGTCTCAGAGAATGATCCCCAGCATCACTAGTTTGTGTCATGGAAGGCACTACAAATGTGACATGATACTCATAGTCTAAATGGCAGGTTGTCTTTACTAAAGAATTGGAGGGTTTTGTTTGTTTGTTTATTTTAAATTTCATATTATTTTAGAAACTAAAATCAGAGTGTGGCAGAGTTCCCTTCTCAAGGAGAAGCCTAGTCTGTAATGTGCTTCACTTCTTAAACGATAAACTTCAGAAATCCATTTTGCCTTGTCCTTCTTAGGTCAAACACTAGGTCCTGCTATGTTGTTGCTGTTTCTTGAGCAGCTGGGACAGTCATTTCATATCATTTTCATGTATCTGCTCCTCACTTAGCCAGTACATGAAGTATTTGCAATTGGAAAGAGGTCAGTTTTCAGACAGCATAGCTAGAAATAACCATACCCTATATATATTATAGAGAAAAGCTCAAAACCAGATGTAACTGTTAGAAATGGTGTGTAATTCACACTGTCATGAATTTCAAACTGTATTGCAATTATCTTGATAGCACCAGCAGATAAAAATTAGATATAATCCAAATGGAGCCTGTTTTTCTACTGAAAACCCAGGGGAACTCTAATGACAACAGTCCTTAAGTGAGAATACACTCTATTTCTATGGAAAGGACTAAGTATTCAAATACATGAAGACAGGGATTTGGTGATTAAACTGTATAAATATGGATATGAATTTCAACACTGGGAGATCTGGAAGGTTCAGGACACTTCTCCAGTGGAGAAGTAGTGTGATTTACAGTGTCGACTTACAACAGTCAGTGTTTGAATGACAATTTTTTTTTGCCTTTGCATGCTTTGCCAGTGTTGAAATTAAATTGTGTGTTAATTTATTGTTATCCCTTTGTTAGCAACAACAGATGACAGAGCTCTGCTGGAACCTGGTGCAGACAGTTTGTTTTTCACTCTGCGTACACAGGTTTTGAGCACCGGTGTTCACAAAGAAGATATGTCCTATCTGCTCTTCCCAGAATTTCAGACCGAACGAAAAAATACAGGGTAACAATTTAGTTAGAGAGACAGATTCCCTTAGCATATGCCACAGCTCCTTCAAAGGACTACTGTACCCAAAGCTAACAAAAAGATAAGGTTTAATGTCTTTGTCATTGACACAGACAGTGGGATCAAGTGCAGCCTCAGCAAATTTGTCAATGACCCAAGCTGTGCAATGCAGTTGACTGACACACTGGAGGCAAGGGATGCCATCCAGAGGGAAGGAATTCCACCCAGAGAGAAGGGATGCTTGAGAGATGGGCCTATGCAAATCTCAGGAGGTTCAACAAGCCAAGTGCAAGGTGCTGCCCCCGGGTTGGGGCAACCCCTGGTACCAACACAAGTTGGGGGATGGAGAGCAGCCCTGCCAAGAAGGACTTGGGGTTCTGGTGGGTGAGAGGCTGGACATGACCCAGCAATGTGCACTCGCAGCCCAGAAAGCCAATTGTGTTCTGGGCTGCATCCAAAGCAGGGTGGCCATCAGGGTGAGGGAGGGGATTCTGCCCCTCTGCTCTGCTCCAGTTAATGGATCTTGTTTCCTGATAAACATTAAACTCACGTATTACTACAGCTATGTAGGAGATACTTTTTAGAGTGTTGAAGGAGGGGAATTTTCTTTTCCTTTTAAAATTACTATCAAACCAGAAAATTTCTGGAGAAACTGATTTTAAAAGAAAGATTTTTCACAGAAGATTTGGGTAATTTAACAGAAAATATTTTAAAGATGTCATTTCTTATCTTGAACAAAGGAGAAGATATACTGACTGCTCACAGTTTAGCAGGCGACCCAGATCCACTTTTTCTCTCTCTGGCCAACTAAAGAGTTTAATATCTTTACAAAGTGGAGTAGTTCCAAAGAAAACCTCAGAGACCGCAAGAGCGCAGTTCACTACAGTTTATCCTTCAGGCACTTGCGTAAGAAGGAAGATGCCTCCTTCATAATCTCTTATCAGTGGTCCCCATTCCCAGGAAGATTTATCCTCTGTGTGCGCATTTGTTCTGTGGTTTGTTTTCTTGCTTTTGTTAAAAATGTCAAGACCCTTCACCAATTTTTCTCTGGAACAGAAATGTTGTCTTCTGACCAGCTTTGTTAATTTTTAAAAATATTCTGATTTAAGTTAATCACGTCACCTTTGAACTTGTGTACCATCACTTTTGCCACCACTGTAGAAGAGAAAGCACTGTGTAGAATTGTGCGTGACAGTTTTCTGCAGCAGGCAGCAAAGGCTCATGGCAGGATGTCAGGGCAGGAAGAAGTGAAGGGGAAACAAGTGGATGTGAGTTCTGGAAGGGAACATAATGCTGCTAAGGGAAACAGAGGGGAAGCGCTGCTGCTGGGAAGAAAGGAAAGATGAAGAAGGAGAAAATTTAATGTTGAAGTGGAAGTAAGGAAAGAAGGGAAAAAGAGGAGTTTAATTTCACAAGAGGGAAAAGGGTTCCAAACCAAACAATGAATAAGGATTCTTGCCTAAGTCAGGTATATGCCAGGCTTACGAGAGCTTTATCTGGGATTTTGATTTAAAATGTTAGAAAACTTAGGTAGTTTACACAGCTTGGATCCGTATTTTATCCAGCTTCAAAATAGTCTAAAATCTGAAATTGATTCTTGTATTTAAAGTCAAACTTCTCTTTGGTTTTTTAAAGTTATTTGAGCAGAGTAGGTTTATTTTAAGGCAAACTTTATTAATATATTCCATTGAACCCTTTTTTAAAACCAGAGACAAGTGTGCAGTGGAAACTACTTAATGTGTCTGGAGAAATACATAATGCAAAGAGTAGAAGAATGGAACCCCAGATATCTCATACTGTACGGTTATGAGCTGTAGTATGATTCAAATGTCAATTTGTAGACTACATGTGTTGTAGAAGAAAATGAATTGCTGTCTTACATTTCCAAAAAAGACTGTTTCCAAAACATTGCTGGAAACACCTACATAAAACTGACTCCACTTTGTTCCTTCTACTTCCTTCTACTTCTGGGAAATGTTCCTTTTGCTGACTCAGCTGACTGGAATTTTTGAGCTATAAGGTGACTATTTTAAATTAAAAAAAGGAAAAGTTTCTCAGAGGAAAAATACAATCAGAAGATGAGGTTGTCTTATGCGACCTGCCTCCGCATGCTGTTTGTAGAAAAAGTGTATGTTAAAAATTAAAATTTCTATGACCAATATCCCAGCCATTCATGAATTGCATTCATATCTGATTCATTATGACTACTTTAGTCAGATAGCACTAGTATCATTTTGAAAATGAACTTGCAACTTGCAGAGGATAAAAAAAAAATACAGGTATGGAGAAAGCTCTTAAGTTTTAAACTGGTTCCCTTGTTTTGGCAAACAGCTGTTCCAAATTCTTTGTCTTATTTGAATTTGCTATTTACTGTAAATCTCTAACAGATTGCAGGCTTGGAAGCAGATAACTGCTTTCGCTTATTTATCCACCCATGAGGGCTAGTCGCAGACCCTCATGACTTGGAAATTTTGGCATTAACTGAGAGAAGAAAAAAAGATCCTTGCCCAGGCAAAGGAAAATAAATTTAAAAATGCAACTGGTGTTTTGATCCTAATAGATGGACACATCGGAAATGTCTGATGAAAATATTTGCTGATTGTTTTGTACAACGTAAAAAATCTGGGAGGAAAGTTATGGAAGTTTGATGTAGGACTGTCCCCTAGCAGGGTAGGACAGAGCTGCATTGATATGCAAAGGAACATATGTTGTACTTCTCTGACAAGATGTTAATAATTCTAAACATGTGTTGTTGTATATATATGTCTATGTGTGTACAGGGAGGAGAGAGAATTTCCACAAAGCAGACATTTCCTGGTCACCTTCAGAGCCTCACAGTTTTGTCTGCTCTTTTGCTGCTTACTCAGGGAGAAAGTGGCTTGTGTGCACTCCCAGCACTAGGAGGACCAGGCACAAGAAACCTTTCTAGGTGATGCCAAGGTGAACAGCCGTCTGTGAGCTAGTCTTGAACAAGTAAAACAGGATTCTGCACAAGGAGCATGTGGGAGGGCTCCCCAGAGTACAAACAGTGTCAGGTGGGTTTGTTTTAGGGGACTCAATCTGAAAAAATAAAGAAGTAAAAATGCATCCTTGAGTTCAGGTGTCAGACAGAGATGAGACCACTATGATAAATAACCAGATGGCACTAGGCTGGTTGTAAGATTCATTGGCTGAAGTTCAGTGTTGAATTGAAGCTGTACAGTTTCAAAGGCTAAAATTTGACTTGAAGTGTATTATGTGTCCCAGAACCAGGTTTATCTTTGTGGTAGGTAAAGGAACAGCTATGGCATATATTTTTTTGTAATCTCCTAATTTCACAGCTAGAAAAATCAGCCTTTCACAGACCTTTCCCTCTGGAGAATAAGGCCAGAAAAAGAGGATGCGTCAATGATATATTTGTTAAGCAGGCTACCAGTGAGCAAGTCATTCATTTCTGCTGATATATCTGTAAGACCTCATCTTCGATAATCTGTCCTTGCTCTGCTGATGCTGATTTGGAGGGCACTGCAAGCATTCAGTCCAGCTGAGGATCTAGCCTGTGTGGCTACTTGTATGACTTCTTTATGTCCCTCCATCTGGTTGTTTTCTTGGTGAGCTGTTTGCTGCTGTCTAGCATGTAGAACCAGGAGCACAGCTCTGCAGATGCTGCCATACTGCCTGTGTTACACTGAGTGCCAGAGGCTTTGGGAATAATCAGTGTGCAGAAGTCTTGCAATCTTATAATCTAAGCAGAATCCAAATATAATATAGAGTAGAATTATTATAGGGAAAGATTGCTGCAGAAGGAGGTGAGAGATGCATGCAGAGCTGAGCCAAAATCTAGCAACATTTCTGCAATATTTCTGTCGTCCTACTTACTGGTTTAAGGATCAGGTCCCGGGTTTGAATTATGAAGGCTTAACAGTTGCTTTTTTGTAAAAATGCTCAAGGTACCTGATGAAACAATTCCTGTTTATTGGCCTGCCCACTACCTGTAGGGAGTTTACCCTTCACATCAGGAGAGTGGCACATTGCTGTGCTTCATGTGTGGGGGTAGAAGGACCTGCTGCCCTTCTTTTGTAACCCATGACACTTCAGAGCAGCAGCCCTTCAGTCAGTCAGACATCTGATAGGAAATCTTACAGCCATGGCAAAGGGACAGACCACCTCCGCACCGGGGCGCGGTCCCGAAGGGCTTATTCCTTTCTGCCAAGGCAGGAACACTGGAGGAGGAAAAGCACCTATGACCAGTTCTGCCTCTGGGCATGCATGCATAAATCCTGTTAATGTTAAAATGACATGGGCCTCTACCATGGATCACTCACTTTTTTTGTGGCATTTAACTGTAATCTCAGATAACATGAGTGGGGAAAATGGATTTCTGCATTTTGACAGCTCTGCAAATTAACTGTAGTCTGAAGTGTGTCTTTGCAATACTATCACCATTCTGGCACACCTTATTGTGCAAAGCTACCGTGATTTACCAAAATATGGGCACAGATCTAGTATCGATACCCAACTAGGACAGACAAAGACTCTCTATCTCCTCAGGGTTAGAAAGTGTGTGTTTATTTCCAGTGCTGGGCCCCACGTGGGATAGCTCCCTAACACACAGTGTGAAGTTACAAAGCAATACAAAGTCTATTTATCTACAAAAGTTCTAAATATTCAAAATACAAATGCATATTTATAACATTGATGCCTCCCATTCTCTGCTTTGTATGATAATTAGCTGAAAGTCATTAAGCATGCGTAGTTAGTTCCTTGAATTGGGCCAGGGGTCCAGGAATTTGGGGAGAGGTCGTAAAGGATGAAGTAAAACCCATCTACCTTGCTTTGACCTTTCTACCTTTCTGGTTTTTGACAATAAATATTGCTCTTGGAGGACCTCCAGTTTCTCCCTTCATTACTTTTAAATAGGGTTCCAAATAAAAAACTTAGTAATTGTCTAAATTTCTTTGGATCGATTAATCAGTGCTGTCTGTTTCTCATTATAAACACGGCTAAACAATTATAAAATGACAAACCATCAGTTACTTATATTTTAAAACCTATTCTAGGTTTAATTCTCCAGCTAATCATTAATTTTCTTAATTACCCCCAGATGGGTTTGCTTATTAGGTTTATTTTAATTAATTTTAACAAAGCTAACTTTTAACTAAAATCCTAATATTTAAATATTTAAAACTCCGTGTTTCAACTGAATCTGCAAACCTGGATGATCAGAATTGTTTGCAGGGATCACACAAACCAGCCCAACCTCGCTGAATCAAGTTGAAAAGTTAACATGTAGGGGCCTTAAATATAGCACAGCACCAAAAAGTGAGTAAAATCCACCCTTTCAGGGAACATCAAAAGTCTTGAAATATTTTAGTGCAGTTTAATAGAGCAGCTTTGCCACAATGTCTGAATGCTTTGGACTTGCCTGTCATCAGACTGAAGATAGGTAGTTTCAGCAGGCAACTTGGCTCCTTGTGTTTCTCTGGTCTGTATCCTACCTTAGCCTGTTGTCCAACATTTAACACTCCTAAGTGGGGTGTTGGACCATGGCCAGGGTCTCTCAGGCCCAGTTCATTAACTTTACTTCTAAGTAAACGAGGTGTCACCGCTGTGGTGATCACAAGCAGCAACTCGATCTGTGTGAAGCCAACCTGCAGGACCCAAATTAAAAGTACTGCTCTCATCCTCTGTGCTTTCCCCTGAACCTGCCTGGTTCAGGGCTGGTGCAGCACTGGGATGCCCTCTCCTCCCTCTATCCTTGCTCAGGGGCACCCAGCCCAGGGGAGAAGCTGGTTCAGCCGTGTGCCTGCCACCCGTTTGTGAGTCAGCAGCCAAAGACTGCTCTAGGGTGTGATTTCTTAGTAACTACATGTTACTAAAGCCCAGAAAGGGCTGGCAAAGGACAGCTTTTGTCTCCACTTTGAAGTACCCTGTTCCTTTACAGCTGTGTGTCAGCCAGGCAGAGGCATAACTTTCCATCTCCATGTATGAAGAATGCTAAGTGCAAGAAGGAAGGAAGATAAGTCTTTTGATAAGGTAGGGGGAAACTCGTCTGTATGGAGTGCTGAGTGGGAGTTTTAAAAAACCATGAATGAAAAGAGAACAAGGCTTGTGAGTAATTTTGCAGGAAAGTAGACCTTTAAGCTAAATGGCATTTTCCCCTGCGTTTTTGGGGATTTTTTTCACTTTATATTGATTAGCATTGCTAATGAGTTCAGCTGTGCTTTTGCCCTTGATTTGGTTACTGAGAGGGAGTTTGTTTTGAAAGCAAAGCTCTCTTCTCTGATAAGTTTTCCTAGACCTGTAATATGAAATTTTTTTCCTACTGTGACTTCAAAAACAGTGGAATTTGAGTGCCCCCTTCTTTTGATGAAAAACAGATTATCAAACACTGGCTATTCTTAAACAATAAATTTTAGGGTCTTCATAATGAATGTTCTAAAATTCTCCCGAATTCCTTTTGTTTTCTGCCTGAGAAAATATTTGAGCTATTACATAGCTACAAGAATTTTTAAAACTGTTTTCCTGTGCAAGGATGGGATGCTTATTTCAGGAAGCTCTAACTCAGTAGGAAAGGTGGTTCTTTTGTTAGATTGCCGGTACAAAATGTTCAGGTAACACTGAGTAACTCAGTTAATCTTGTTCTCGCATGTCCTAAAAGGCCCAGAGGAAAACCTGACAAAGATTTCCTGGAGGTGTCTCTGGTCTGCTATTCCAAGGTCTTTATTAACTTGGGTGTATTTATCCCTTCTTTTTGTGTTTTCACTATTCACACTGAAAACAAGACAAATACACCTGGAGGTCTATAAATGAACCTGGAATGCTAAGATACTTCTCTTATTTTTTTCTTAATGATTGCACATTATCAGAGACCAGATAAAAGTCATATGACTGATATTACTCTATATGCTGATACTTCAATCTTAGAGACATGCATGAAAATACAGATTTCTTTTATTCAGCTAACTGTCTCCTAGTTTCTAAGAAAATATGTGCAGCTGTTTAAGATAAAAGTCTACCCCTGTCTTAGGAGACAGCATCTGTAAGATTACATACAGAATATTGAAACAAGAATTCTAACGACTATTTGAAAACTTTTGTCTTTATGGCTATTTGCTATTATTACACTAAGAAGGCTGCTTAGTATACTGAGTTATGGAAAATGAATAGCTGAAAGTATAGCATATATTTCAACCTTTGCTCTTTTTGTTATATGATTCTAATTACAATACCACTGCTAAGCTCTGTTTTCATCAGCACCTTAAAAGTCAAGCTCCTTCTGAATTTTTTTTTTATTTGTATACAGATTTTAAAAAGACTCTAATAATGCAGCTTAAATGCCATCCAAAACCTTTCTTCTTTGTAGTATAAGTTTCGAAGGTTTAGCCTTTGTCATTCAATCAGTGCAGATGAGACAGGTTAGCAGTATGAGTTACACACACATGCACTTCCACATCCTGCCCAACAAAGTTTACAATCAAAATAATAAACAGAGACAAAATTATCAGCATGTACAGAAAAGAATGGACTCTGTTTTCTCCCTGCTATTTTGTAGGTAATTTCTCAGCCACAAACAAAGTTAGCTGCTTGTACCTTCTGATTATTTTTATGAGACGAAAGAAACGGTGCCCATAGTGTAATTACAGACATGAAGTGTCATCTGGATAGGAGAAATCCTTACCCTCCAGTACATGGGACAGTATCTGTGGCAGATGAAATACCCTGTGGCTTTGATACATTGGATACTTTGAAATAAAGCATTTTTCTTTAAATGTTATAGCTCTGCAAAACCCAACAAGTTACAAAATCACATTAGCAAAAATTATTTCTCTCCTCCATTTTCTTGGAGGAGAAATAATATCAGCTCTTTTGTCACTGAACCAGAAACATATTAAGAGTTCAATATGTGGTTTTTAAGAAGCAGCAAACCACACTGAATTTAAATAGTAAGAACTTTTCATATGAAGGAGAAGTGGAAAAACATACCTTGACTGAAAATTCACCACTGAGCAGATACAAATGAGTGAAGCGCAACACGTCTCTGGGAACAGCTCCTTCTCTAATATGAATGAGTCTAACTTATGGTTTTACTGCCCCTCCCTGAACACAGCAGACTCATCCCTCTGTTGATGACATCATATTCCTGGATTTTCTCCCATACTATATTTTAAAAACAATGTTTATCTACTGTATCCAGTATGAGACCACTGATATTTTAATATGGGTGGCAAACAACACAAACACAGCTAAGATAATGATGTTCCCTAGTATGTGTATAAAACAGTCATGTGTTTGTACAACAGCTTCCAGAATTGTGCATGAGTTTGCACGCACAAACACACGGCTCTTGTCCTGATTTGGGGTAATGACGAAAGCATTTTTTATTTTACCGGTGTTAGAGCTAAACAAGTCAGCTTTCTGGAGGACTTGGATCTTTAAAACAGAAAAGATCAAATATCTCATTTACAGTCTAAGATATCTCTTTTTTCCATGGGAAAAAATTTACTGTTTGTATTCTGGAAGACACTGCTCTTCCTCTCTGACTACTTGGTCTTCTGAGAACAAATACAGAATCCAAATACCACTTAAAGATTTAAATTGGACCAAAATTTCTTCAAGGTTATGGATGAAGTCTCTATATGAATCAGAATTATAGCCAAACACCAGAACATACCCTTTTACTTATTACATTGACTTTTATTCTGGATGTCAGATAACTAACAGAAAACTAATTTTAGACTGTTTATAGGCATAGCTGGTTTTCCTCTAATATTTATACAATTAAACTGAAATCTGAAATGGCAACCACAGTTGCAGAATTCTGCACAAAGGGCACATCTTCATTCGAAGGAGAAATGAGCAGAGAAAAGAACAGACCACTCCCTTAATTTGCCAGAAAATTCTAATTCCGAAAGTGAACAGTTCAGGAAAAATGCTGGTCTGTATAGTGACCAGTGGTATGTACCAGTGAACATATTTGGCTCTCACTCTCCACTGGTTTGTCATTTACAGTTCTAGTGCAACACACTTCCTTGATATGTATTCTGACAGGAATCGCTGCCTTGCTTTTCAGTCATTTTCCTTTTCTTTCTCTTTCTCAGAATCTGTCATAATGGCTGCTTGGTTCACTTTCTGTCTTTATTGGAACTAGTTGAGTCATGCTCTATTATCAGCAAGACCTCCCCCTGGTCTGTCCCTGATTTTCCTGCATCAGTTTCAGTTTGGTTGTGTAATCTTGAGACTCACAGTCTTGAGACTCACAATCTCAAAGATCTTCATTCCACACTTGTTTCCAGTTCTCTTTTTAACTCCTTATGCACTTGAATAAAAATTTTAAGACTACCTCTGGATTTTTGTGTTTTGGCTGGTCATGGATTTAATATTAAATATTAACACAATTTTGCAAGTACAGTGCCTCAAAACTCTGCTTTGATTTTAAGCCACATTTTATGTGTTCACAGGAGGCACTCTGCTGGCTCATTTTTAATGATGTAATAAAACCCAGCTATAACCAGATCTACTCAGCTGCACCTGAGGAATGTGGATAACTTCTGGAAGAGCAGGTGAGGAGTATTCTACAGCCTTTTCAGGAGGCTGAGGCTGGTGTTTCCAGCAGCCAGTCTGCTATGGGGGCTTGCTGAACGGTGAAATAAATGTATGCAGTCATCTTAAAAGCTTTAGAAAGGCAAAGCTCTGCAAGGCAGGAGCTATTATTCTATACACACAGCCAGCATTGCCCCATCCCAGGTGCACGATCTGGCTCTTTCCCTTGTTGAACTTCATGTGATTGGTGATTCCCCCTCTCTCTAATTTGTTGAGGTCTCTCTGCAGGGCCTCTCTGCCCTTGGGGGAGTCAACAGCTCATCCCAATTTAGGGTTGATGGCAAACTTACTTAGTATTCCTTCCAGTCCTATGTTCAGGTCATTAATGAAGACGTTGAAGAGCACAGGGCTGAGGATGGAGCCCTGTGGAACCCCACTAGTGACAGGTCCCCAGTCTGATGTCACCCCATTCACTGTAACCCTGACCTGTGAACCAGTTGCTCACCCAATGTGTAACACGATTATCCAGCCGTGGGATGGACATTTTGTTCAGAAGGATGTCGTGACAGTAGCAAAAACTTTGCTGAAGTCCCAAAAGATTACACCTACTGGCTTTTCTAGCTCAAATAGGTGGGTTAACCTGTTGTAGAAGGAAATCAGATTTGATAAGCAGGACTTTCCTCGCATGAAGTCGTGCTGGCTGTGACCAAGGACTGTATTGTCTTTCAGGTGTTTTTCAATATGTCCCAGAATAATCTTCTCCATAACTTTACCAGGCACTGAAGTGAGACTGACAGGCCTGTAGTTTCTGGAGTCCTCTTTCTTGCCCGTCTTGAAAATTGTGACAAAGTTCATCAACTTCCAGTCAGGTCCAGATTCCCAAGGTTGCTTGAAAATCATTGAGAGAGGCTTTGCAATTACATCAGCCAGCTCTTTAAGGATTCTAGGGTGAATCCCATCAGGCCCCATGGATTTATAGGGAGCCAACTGGAGCAGCAGATCCCACACAGGTTCAAGGCTGACTGGGGTTCCATCATTCTCACAGTCGTGGTCCTCCAGCTCAGTACACTGAGACCCCCTGAGTCCATCACTAGTGCTGAAGACAGAGGTAAAGAATGCATTAAACACCTCTGTCTTGTCCCTGTCCCTGTTTTTGAGGTGGCCATCCTCATCCTGGAATTGGGTTGGTGTTGTTTTTACACTGCCTATTGCCATTAATATATTTGGAAAAACTTTTGATTGTCCCCCACAGTTCTGGCAGCTTCAACTCCAGTTGAGCTTTGGTCACATGAATTTTCTCCCTACAGTGGTGAGCAGCACCTTTGTATTCCTCCTGTGTCACCTGACCTTGCTTCCACTGGGCATACACTCTGGGTTACGTGGGAGCACTGCTACTCAGCTAGCATTTGTTTAGGAAACAGAGAGAGAATGTATGTGAATATATGACTCTGTTAACTCAAGACAACAAACAGTGAGTAAAGAGTAAGTATAAGGGGAGAATTGGTTGCCTAGATAGTTGTTCAGGACTGTTGCAACACTTTCTAGGAGAGAAAAATCTTACCATATAGTTTTACTTATTGATTTCTGACCTTTTTCCAAGCATGTTTTGCTCTTTTTGGCCTACCAAGTTTGCATTCCAGGTTTGGAAGAAGGAAACAGTCCTTGGCTTTTTGACAGGGACTTAGAACTTTGCCTGTTGGTGTTTGAGCAGGAGTCCCCAGTCCTCATATGAACAGGTGACTTGCACTATTGCCCATGCAAGCGATAGAAGCTACATTCGGATAAGTGCAGCTCTTCAAATCTCTCTGTGTGTATGTACACACTGATAGTCTCCTAGAAGCAGCTATTTTTGCAGCTAAGTCTGTGTATTACTTCCCCTACAAACTCAGGGTTTTTCCAAGACTCACTGATTAAAATTAGCAACTGAAGATATTTGGGTAACTTTCTCTGAAGAGGTGCTGATTAATTTCCTTTTCCTTGCCCTGAACTGATCTGATCTCCTAAATAAATTGTATCAGCACAGTTTCATAGCAGTTGTAAGGTTTTTGTGTCATCACTGAGCCTTAGCTTCTTGGGATGTCTTCTGATTTAAACAACCATCCTTTTTGGTCAGTTATATTTTTCTAGAATGAGAACAGCTTTTTTATCTCCTATGTGTTTCTGGCCCTTCAATGCGTTGCATTTATTTTAAAACCTCTTTTCAGTAATTTGTAAATACACAGGTTTTTTTTCCTTTCTACAATTTAAGAATCATGGTACTTATTGTAAGGGGGTTTAAATTAATTGGGATCTAGAATGTGTATGAGCTACTGAGGGACTGTAAAACCAGTTCAGTTCTAAAAGACCTCTAAGGAGATAAAGTTTGACTACAGATGCACAGAATATCAACAGAGAAGCAAAGACAATGTTGATGGAAGTATTTATAGCTTACTTACCGGGAGAAAACCACTTTTATTCAAAAACTGGATCTTCTGTATGTTTGTAGAGGTACACAGCCAGAATTAAACTTCTTCAGTTCTGTGCAAGGGGCAGCATTCTTCTTTGGAAGTAGCCAAGTGATCTCACGCTATCCCTTTGCAAGCATGTACAGAAAACCACTAGGAGCAATGAATGCTGCGGTGCTCTTTTAGCAGTAAAAGTCAGATGAGTAGCCAGAAGTTGAATCTGTGCTGGATGAGATGAAGGAAATGACACTGGAACGAACAGAGAAGCTTTTCTCTACCTTTTATAGGTCCGCTTAGGCTGCGGCAGGAAATGCTGCTGGGATGAGAATGATTTTTATCTGTACATCCAGAAGTATTGGAAGGAATATCATTGTAACCACAACATTTGGCCCAGCTTCTTCTCTAGCATTAATCACAGTTTAGCTGCACCTCCGAGGAAGGGGTGATTACCTTCATGAGGAGCTGGCAGTCCAATGTTATTTACACTTATCCTCATGGCAATGCCAGGTGTATCTCTGCTACTGAGTGGTAACTCTATAGCTCTTCATCAAAGGTAAAAACAAACAGCATCAGAATTGCCTGTCTTTCTTGCTTCCTGAACACCTTTATCCTGCCAAGCTTCTCCTAAGGGTGCCACTGCATGCTAATGTATGGGATTAGCTCTGACGTACAGTGCCACAGGGTGTTACAGTTGAGGTTATTCCTTTTCTGCTGTTTTGCATCAAATGTTTTTCCTTTCTTCCTTTGTAGACATTGGGTGGGATTAATTGCAACCACTTAGCACCAGGAGAAAGATTCAACATCCCCTAAGAACAAATAACAAAAAAACCCCCAACTGATGTCCTGGATTGCGCACCTATCCTCACAGTAACTGAAATCCTGTAAACAATGTTACAAATGTACTTCAAATTAAGTTCCCCCATTCAGGAAGGAAATTTTCTGGTTCTCCTCATTAAAATCAGACTCTTTTTCACTTTTACTGGAAGTGCTAAGATTGCTGAGTTCCTCTGTGTCCTGAGAGAACTTCGCAAAGGAAGCCTGCTGCTGTCTGTATCCAACCCTGCAAGCATAGAAGTTATGTTGCATGAGCTAAGCAAACATCCTATTTCTGAAATATCCTTTGGATTGAATGTGCCCAAGTTAACTGTTGTAGTTCAACACTGTTACTTTCAGCTAGAGATTAAGGAGACTTTTATTTTTTGTGTGCCTCCTCAGTTGCACTGGGCTTTGTTAAAATTGCCAGTGCACATTGTTCCCTTCCTGATCTCCTCAGGCAAAATTTCACCAGTTGGTTCATTTTTTAGCTCCTTTGTGCTAGTCCATTAAGTTTCGCTAAGAGAGGCGTAATGCAAACACAGGAACCAAGGGCTCTTTGGAGCATGAGTATGAAGTGCAGCAATAACCATTTAAGTTGGCTGATGAAAATGGTACCTGTGAGAATGGCTGTGGTAATAGAGGGTATGAGTGCCCAAATATGAGGGTAGCTGTATGATCTGCCCTTTACTAGCAGAAGGGATAGCAGTGAAGCAGTGTGGCACAGCAGGGACTGTCAGAATTTGGCAATTTGGTAGGGCAAAAATAAGAGAGCCATGTCCCCTGATTCTTGGTAGCCTGCCTTCCCTGCGGGTGGTGATGGGTGGATGAAAAAGTTTTGTTCTCATATGCTTAAATGGCAGTATGGAGCATTTTCTGCACAAACTCAAACAACCTGTGATTTCTGTGACAATCTGCCAAAACTGCTGTGATTGCAGTTGGGATGCTGTGATGATTGGACTTTTTATACTTTTTTTTTTTTTTTTTTGAAAAGCTAATGGATTTGCAGTCAAAAGGAGCTCTATACCTCAGGGAACAATGGATTCTGTTTATGTCTGGGTCTTGTATATTTTATATGAAAACTCTCCTGACTTCCCACATTTGGTGAACTGCTGCAGTCTTTATACACATTTAGGTCCATACAGGCTGAACCTAAGGGAAATTAAGGTTTAGGTACAAATATTCTAACACAAGTTTATCTGCACTTTGAAGGCAGTTGATGTTTCTGCAGTATACACCATAAAATAGCTTATTTTATTGGCAACTTATTTTTGTAACTTTCCACAGGTAATTTTATTCTGATGATTTTGTTTTGCTCTCATCAGCATGTAGGTACTGTTGTCTCCTCATGACACTGTTTTGGTGACAGGGGGACATTGCAATGCTGGTCGATGTAATCTACTGAACTTTGCAGTGTCACACACTTATCCTTCATGTGATGAAAAGACAGCTCCTCTTTTTGTCTCTTTCTTAGGATCTGCATTTAAATGGCACAGTCTCAAGCTGAAGTTTTAAGATATACTGCAGTTCCAGACAAACTGACTATACTCAGGAGCTGCTAGCATTGAGTTTATCCACACACCTACCAAGTGTTAATACAAATCACTTATTATAGGGGAAGGCATGGGTCTGACTTTTATAAGACTTCCAAAGCAGTTTGCTCAGTAGAGGATTTTGAAATTGATCCAGAGGTGTTTTCCTGCAAGGATGGAATTGATTAGTGCTAAAATCAAGCGTGGAAAATGGAACCTTCAACTGGGCACTTTGTGGAGCTGAAAGAGTGACAGGGGATTTTGCTCTTGGCAGCAGGGTGGTCATGAGCTGCTCAAGGGCTTGAACCACAGGCTGACCCAGGCACTGTATGCAGGAAACAGAGGGATGAGTGGTTTAAACCTTTTCTGTGTTAGTAATGCAATGAAAATTAAAGAGATGTGGCCATCATAATTTAGCAATATCCAAATTATCTTTCTAAAGATATTTAAGGCAAGGATTTGATGGTCATAGTAACTAAATCCTAAAGAGAAGTAGCTCCAAGTAGTTCTGGAGCTTCAGTATGAAAATTGTTATCTTTGTAAACTTCTTACAGTCAATAGCCTACCAGGGACTAATTCCTGCTACAAATTGTGATATGTGTGAATTATTTTCAGATTTTTCTCAGTGTCCAGTGATAGCCCCCACAATAGCATGCTTGATTTCGTTCTAAGCATTTATTGTCTTCTGAGGGAGGGTGGGGAAAGGGACACAAGACCATTGGACTGCAAGAAAACTGTGAGACTGGAGAAGGGAGAGGTTATTTTTGTTTCTGGATAATGTGACTCTTTGGTTTCATATTCATAAACTCCTAGGCACCTGTGTCCAAGTAGTCTGTTGGGGATTACTCGTGTGTGACATTGAGGATTATGAATGCTGTGTTGTTTTCTTGGTTTGGGCGTCTTCTGGCTACAGACTATGTTCTTGTTTGAATAACAGGAAGAGAAATGGCACTGGGCTACAAATTCATTAAACCCCCCTCCCTGACCAGAGCACAGGCCCACAGCTAGTGAGTCACCTCTGCCATGATCTTGGTATGAGCAGTGCATTCTTCAGCGTTTACCAGTTTTACCGGTGTTAATTTTGTCCTGTCTATTGTTGCATGTCATACTTAATCCCTGCTCTGTTTTTCCTTTTGCTCCATTTACAAACATGTCTTTGCATTTGTATTTATTTCATTCTAACCTTTATAGTGCTGTTGCAACACTCTCTGGGGTTGATGTAAGAGTAAGACTGAACTAATAGAATGGGACCATGTCCTTCACATTGAGCTGAGATATTATAGTCCTCTGTCCTGAGGGTGTGTGCCGTAACTCTAGCAGAAAAGTGATTTACTAAATATTCTTTGTAAACAGTTGTAGAAAAAAATGTGTTTCCACTCCTTACTATAATACCGTGGGAATTGCTTATTTATTTATTTATGAGAATTAATTGAATACAGAAACCAGAGAGTTGCTTGTGTGTATTTCTCCCCACCAAGTGATAGGTAGTAATAACGGATAGGACAGCAAAGAAGAATACTGGAAGAAACAGTGAAGTACTGAGATTAAAGGGGTTGTAGGAGCAAGAGAAAATAAGCAAACGCACCTTCATACCATTTTGTTGCCCTTCCCCAGTCTAACTATGGTCTGCTTCACAGCAGCGAAGATCAAATTTGCCCAGAATGAAACAATACATCATGTATTGTCTATTTCCTTTTTCACTGCTACCCAACATGAGTAGACAAGGAAAACTAAGGATCCATCTTCATTCTAACCCTTAATTCTAATTCAGTTCTAATCTACCTCAATTTTAAGTGAGACCACAATAGATTTAAATTGTTTATTGATTCAACATTCTTTTTTTTAGTGCCTGTAGCTAAATGCTTATTGGGTGGACGATCCATATTAACCACAGCAGAAGAACCAAAGGGAAAGAGGATCTGATAAATTGCATTCTGCTTATCTTCACTTTAGTCCTGAGAGTACTGTGGAGAAAATTCAATTGTTTCCAAGCACATGAATAAGAAAGTGGTTGGGAATACTCAACACACACTTACCAAGGGCAAATGATGCCTGATGATCTGGATTGCCTTCTCAGATGAAATGGCAGCTGACTGGGTGGAAAAGGGAGAGTAGTGAATGTTGTTTATCTCGACTTTATCAGGTTATTTGATCTGAATTCTATGAACTATATTCTTATAAACTAACTGGGTAGGTATAGATTTGTTGAGGGAGATAGAGAGTACATGAAAAACTGGATGGGCCACTGGGTTCAGAGGGTGGTGGGCAGTACTTCAGCATCAGTGTTCTGCCACTGCTTAATGTGCTCATCAACAACCTGAATGATAGAAAACAGATCCTGCCAAGCTTAAGGATGACACCAAGCTGTGGGAGGGGGGAAGGGGCAGGTCACTGATAAAGAGAAGAGAGACTTCAAGAGTCTAGAGGAGCTGGCTGATGGAAAACTTGTCCAATTCAACAAAGATATGAGCATCTGGGGAGAACAGCCCCACACTCAGTACAGGCTGTAGGTGGACTAACCAAGTAACAGCCCTGCAGGACAAGATCTGGAGGGTCCTAGTGAGCAGCAGGTTCAACATGAATCAGCAGCGTGTCTTTTAATAAAGAAGTCTTGCAGAACACTGGTCACTTAACAAGAGCATAACCAGCAGGTTGATACAGTTATTCTCCTCTGCCCTGCAATTCTGAGGCTGCCTCTAGAGTCATGTCTCCATTTCCACCCACTCCTACCCTCAAGAGAGATTTACAAACCGGAAGCTGGAAGGAGTCCAAAGAAGGACCACTGAGATGACAAAGGAGCTGAAATATGTGACATTTTAGAGGAGGCTGACTGAAGTGGTTTTCTTAATCCGGAAGAAAAGGGGTTTGAAGGAGAATACTTGCCACGTTAAGCCGTGTAGTGGGTGGTTATTGGAAAATAGAAATCCAGATTCTTCTCAGGTGTCAATGCTGAAGGACAAGAAGGAGGGGATAAGAAATGCATCACGGAAAGTTCCTATTTCCTGTTGGGAAAAGATTTGTTGAAGAGTGGAACATGTCACACAGAGAGGTTATGAAGTTTCTGTCCTTGAAGATATTCAAAACTCATCTAGACAGAGCTCTGAGCAATCTGATCTTCTAACTTTGAAGTTATCCTGCCTTGAGCAGAGGGTTGAGCTAGCTGACCTTCAGACTATTTTTAACAAAATTCTGTCCTTCTGTGAAATTCTGGCAGTTCCAGAGATGAGGATCCTATGAAAAGGTGAAAAGTTTTTTAGGACTGCTTCCTTTGCAGACCTGGTGTCTCTGTGCGTATCTTCTAAGCACTGGAAGTTCTTACACCTTTGTCTGCAGTACTGTAGAAACCTTCACTGAAGTTTTGTTCTCCGTACAGGTAGCTGTGTTCTGTGATGCAGTTATTTCTGCACCTTTTCTTTAAGAAGTTATAGAGACAGAGCTATGAAGCAGGTTTCCCACTATTTAACAACTCTTTTCTAAACCTTCTCTGATATACTATTGTTTTCCCCAGCTGGCCTCAGAACTGGACAAAACACACTTTTGAAACAGAACTGGACCTCTTTCTTACCACTATAAAAGAGCCATAACATCTCCTTTCTTCTTAGCCATCCCTCAATGAAACATTCAAGGATTGCATTAAATAAGTGGCCAATAGAAGCTCATAATTTCTTTTTGCCTAGGTTATAACAGAAAAAAAAGATGGAAAAAATCTAGATAATTTTGATCCCTTTTTGAAAACCTATTAACAAGAGATTTTTTTCTGTTCACTGATGAAGGTCTGAAAGTGGGAAAACTTAGTAGAAGTATAAATGTCCACTGGAGAATTCTCACAGAAATCCTGGAAATCTGCCAGCCAGCTTTTAAGCAAAACTAGATGTGACATAGCACTAATTTTTGGTATCATTTTTAGTCAGTTAATGATGCTGTGTGACATCAAGTTAAATAGCTTCTAGAACTCTGTTTTTGGATTTCTTCCAGAAATTAAACAATCACCCTTCTCCCACCCAGTCCTCTTTGTTTGGAAAGATCAGATTAGCATAAAACTGTGTTGATAAAGACCATTAGTAAAAATGAGCTACTCCATTATTTTTAGACGGGCTCTTCCATTGGTAAAAACAATCATTTTCTTTCAGAGGCTGACTTTGGAAGAATAGGTCACTCTACACTTTCTGAGAATGTTGACATGAGTCAGAACAAGGAGAGGTTTCTAAAGGTCAGCAGAAAAATTAGCCACAGCTTCCTTTTCTGTCCTGTCCCAACATTTCCCCTTTTTCCCAGCTTAGCTCTAGGGCATCCTTTGCAATCAAGGAGCAGTTTTGGAGAGCTGTTGCCAGAATTCTGATTTTACTGTTGAATACTGCGTTTCTGCGGGAAATTCAGTATTCAACAGTAAATTCAATACTCAGCAGCATTTATTTATTATAAACTGAAATTATACATGTTTTCTGCCAAATTAAATTTCTGATTGGAAATGCACTTGAAGAAGAAATACAAACTCAGCTTTGGAAGACATGGAGTCAGAGTCACAGAATGGTTGGGAGAGGACCTTAAAGACCACATAGTTCAAAACTCCTTGTCATGAGTAGGGACCCCTGTCACTGGACCAGGTTGCTCAAAGCCCCATCCGGCCTGGCCTTGAACACTTCCAGGGATGGAACATCTAAAACTTCTCTGGGCAACCTGTTCCAGTGCCTTTCCCCCTTTACAATAAAGAATTTCTTCCTAGTATCTAATCTTTACCTCCACTTTTTCAATTTAAAGCCACTCCCCCTTGTCCTATCTCTACACGTACTTGTTTTAGGAATAAACCTCTCATTTTTCATGATTTAATCTGTATGAGTAGCAAACTTGGGCATTTTTAAAAATCAAACTCACTATTTTTTCACTTTTTAAAAGCTAATTATCAGCTGTCCAGCACTTTCACCAGTTTCTTTCTGATCACTTCTCTCTTACTTAATAAAATATGAATGACTTATCACCTTTGTAATCAGGTGTAATGACAAAAATATGTGCAAACATAAACACTTGCAAGGCAAATGACAACTGAACTGTAGAAAGGATAGTTTGAAGCATAAAAATGAGAAGCCAAGTTCATCTCTACATTTTCCCTTTACAAGTCTTTTTGGAACAAAAGCTGCTTGAGTTGTTTTACTGTTGCTTGTTCTTAGATTTTTTACAGAGCTCAGAGTGTGAGGTGTCTTTCGACTGTGGTATGAGAGGTACCCTTGGAAGGAATAAATATGCTGGTTGCAGACTGTCTGGTCTGTCTTGCTGGGTGCTGATATATATAAATACATTCCCTGTTTTGCCTTCTGGCTGTGGAAGGGCAGGAAAAAAGACTATACCTTTCTTTCCTCTGATAGTGAGGGGACTTCGGCTCTGAAAGGATGTGTTAGCAAGCAGATACAGGAATACTGCACCTAACTGCTACTACAGCCATGAGTGGAATGATACGTGGTACCTCAGGGGAGGATGGGTTTTTCCTTAAAAGAAATGTAAATAAAACCCCCACATTTCTGCCCTTTAGATTTCACAGCCTCCATACGAACACAGCAGTATCACCCTAATTCTGTGTTATTTGAGAACTTTGATAACCCGCTCAACAAATCTCTAGAAGATCCAGGAAAATGTCTTAGATCTTCCCAGTCCAAGTGTGGAGACTAAAAATCTTTTATCTGTGGGGAAGTGTCTATAATGTTTCCCTTGTGCTTTTTGCTTTTTACAAGTAACTTGAGTGCCTCAGGCAAAATACTAGAATATCTAGTGTGCCTGTCTATGTGTCTGTCTGTGCTTGATTAAAGAAACTTTAGCTGATTCTTCACAAGCTTAAAGGTGTTATAAAATGCTGGTATATCATATCTCCCTCGATTTTTCATCACTAAATATTGCAGTTTCTCTGTATTAGTCTGGTTTTACCAGAGTTTCAGTTCTTTTCCAACCTCCTCTCTAAAGTTTTATTTCTCTTCAGCCCTGCTTGATGCCATCTCCAGTTCAGCCTTTGCTCAGAGTATTTAGTTTCCCTAACAATTTCCATTAACTTCTTTAGGTTCCCATCTGTTTATTGTATCCATGTTTTAGCATTTGGATAATTCTGTCAAATAAAAGTTTCTTGGTGATTTCCACAGTAGCCTCCTCTGACGCAGTCAAACAACTCTTACTGAAAATAGTGGGTCTGTTGATGACTGTGGGATGCTCTTGTGCATGAATCGTGTGTGGATGTGCAATTTTACAAAGGGGAGAAAAATCAAAATGTTTCATACTGTATCCGGGAACTATTGGCTGAGCTACATCTTTTTCTTCATGAGTCTAAATCAGGATAATTCCAATGATCCAATCTTAGCTGCAGACTTAGTCAACAGTTTATGTCTAAAGGACTATATAGGTGTAATTGAGCCTTTACATGACTTTGTCACATAGGATTAAGGATGGCAAATCATCTATATAATTATGTGAATAAAATTATTTATTTATTTAAATGGATGATGATAATGATTAGACTAAAATATATTAATCAGTATTATTTACTACACAGTATAGATAGCTATAGCTATGTGCTATAGCTGCACTGTTCATTGAAGCAATATCCAAGCCATGATATCAACATTGGCAAAATAATTATGAAGCAGGAATATATGCTACATACCCATACCAATGACCATGAGCAAATCTCTTTTGCCCAACCTCAAGGAGCAACCCAGAGAGCAGTGTCCACTCAAGGGAGGAATTTCCACACACACTCCAAGAGGTGATATGTCAGAAGACTCTATGGTTAAAAAGTGGGACAGGTTTCTTAGTAGAAAGTGGTTGTCAGTCATATGTCTCTAGGCCAGCTGCATCAGCTCAGCAGCTTTAGATAAATTATCAGCATTACAACTTGTTGGTTGCTTTATCAGGAGCTTTCTCTGCCACGTGCTCACTGCTGCCAGTTTCTGTCAGGAAATGTTGTTCTTCCTCAGAGCATTTACCTTTCAGATCGATGAGTCAGATTGGTCTCAGCATTCTTCGGTACTAAAGCAGCGTGATGCCCCTTCATCCAGCACTTGTAACTTCTGCAAATATTGTATAGTTCCAGCGCTTTACCTCCAATTAGGCAGGGCATCCTGCTGCAAAGGCGCCGTATATGTGTACACATATGCAAAAAGGGAAAATAAGGCGGAACAGGGAAAGACCCCTCAGTATACTGGAAGAAAGACACCTTATTAAAACTGAATTGCAGACCACCTCACTTCAGCTAGGTAAAGAAAAGGAATCTACAGCTGCTCAGCCAATTATTCCCATCTAACCAGCAGTTTCATGATATAAAACAGAAGGCAAAGAGTATAGGGGTTTACAAGAGAAACGTAAGACGATCAGATTGTTTGAAAATGTGTGACTATAGTGGGATTTATTAAGGAAACCATATCTAGCAAGACATGTACAAAAGAATCATTCACTGTTGAGGCAGTGGTAAAACTTGAAGCAGAGTAGTGTCAAGTTTGGGTGGTCTGATCAAAGGCCAAGAATCAGAGATCTGAAAAAAATTGCCTATACAGGAAAACTGGAGGAATTTGAGTTCTTCAGTTTCAGGAAGAGGAGTATGACCTCTCCGGTGTGTAAATATCTTGCAAAAAGACACAGGAGGTTCTCCCAATTTTAGGCTATCAATAAATCATGGATGTAAATTGCAACAAGGAACATCCAGGCTGAATGTCAGAAAAATTCTTCTGGTAGTAAAGAGAGTGAAACACTGACATGTTTTTCATAGGAAGCTTTCATCCTTTTAGGAACAGCTCTGTCTGATTGGCTGTGAGGAAAGAGGATTTTCTAGGTGGTCTCTAGAGATCCCCCTCCAGTCCCCTGACATAGCAATTCAAAGACATTAGATTAGTTTTCCATTTTGTGGCAACAAAGAGAATGTAAGCTACTTGATGTAAAATCAGAACCATCTTTTATACACTTTCAGCTGATCCTAGAGTGCTATGCCTCTATTAGCTTATAAAGCTGGAATTAAGGGCAGTGGTAGGAAAACATGTTTTATTTTTTAAAAAGCTTAAAAATATTTTTAAAAATTAAAAACTCCAGTAGTTGTATTAAAATATAGGGACTAAATGACATTGTAAGTGAATTCTCCAGCATCCTCTTTCAAGTAGAAAATAAGTTTATTCTGAGATACCGCATTTCCCACTTTAGCTCCTGTCTGTTCTAGCAGGGTTGAAGCTCTGACTGAGAGATGTGGTCTGACAATTGCTAGGGCTGCAATACACTCTTTTTCAAGCATCTTTCAGTATTGTTAAAACATGAGCATCTCTTCTAACTAGACAAATATTGTCATTTGCACAATGACTTCTCTGTAAGGCAAAAATAAAATATACCCTGTTGTACCAGCTATTGAGGGAAACACAAATATTTAGATGGTAGTGTACAAGGGGGCATCTGGAAGCCCTTCTATAAGTCATGGAAAGGACTTACCTTCTGTAAGTCTGGATATGAGTGATAGATGTCAACCAGATTGTCAGCTTTTTAGTAGGGGTGAGGAAAGCCTGGAGAAGTAATGTTTTTAAGTGTTGCAATTCTTTCTGACACTGATGTAATTTGTCCAGATGTATTTTTGTCACTTAATTAAGAAATAAGGAATCCTTTCTATTAAAATTGGAGATCTTACTTTTTTTCCATCGATCATTCATATTCTCTGAGGATGTGGTAATCCCTGTGGAGAAATTAACTACCAAATCAAGTAAAAGTCAGCTTTGGGAGGTGGCATTGCTGCTGGAAGAGTGCTGCCAAAGGAAAATAATTTTATCATTGGGGATAGTAGGATTTTCTCAAGTTGCACCCACTGTTGTGATGTCTGTGATCTTTTGTGGTTTTTTCCCCACAATGGTTATTATCATGCATGTCTTTTGTAATACAGGACATGCTGCTGGTAGCTTCTGTAGCTTTGGCTGTATAAGCAGGTGGAACTAAACAGCAGGGGAGATTGCTCTGAAAATAGAGTTCAGAGTAGCTTGTTTCTTAGGTGAAGTTATATTTGAACACAATTATGACCCTCTCTCTGTATTTGCTTGAGCTCTAGGATAGCCAGGTCACTTTAGCAACCATGACAAACTATAGAAATCCTCTCTGAGACTGTCTCTTCCCGCCAGGCGTGAAAGAGATGTATCATTGGTGATCTACAGGCCAGGCTGAGCTGAGGGTGCCCAGCAGGACTAACTCATGTTTCAGCCGGTTTTCAAGTGCACGGACGTCCCACAAATGTGGGGGAAACGGCCTTACTCCTCCCTTGTCTCCTGTGACCACAGCACTGCTACACAAGCAAAAGCAACAATACCCCACCAAAGAAGGCCTTTTTGTAGCTAAAGCACTGCACTGGGAATCTGAACCCTGTTTGAATCTACTGTAGGCCCTACAAGACAGTCATTAACTCTCATACTCTTTGTATTTCCTCTTATATTTTTCTCCCTGTTGTAACATTCTGGATGATGCTGGAGTTTGTAGAAAGAGAGTGAATTTAATACTGACAAAAAGTTGTGAAGTAGTTTAGACATGTCTCCTAAACATGGTAAAGACTTGTGACAGAAAAGCTGCAGGCTTGACCTTGCACCTTTTGGCAATGGCAAAGAAAAATCTACTGAATATGCAGGATCTGCCAATTGCCTGCCCAATTACCTTTGAGGGAATGATTAATAATGGATGGAAAGCAAGTTCACAAGGATGCATTGGCTGTAGGCTACAGCCAACTGGTCTGAAACACTCATATTTCAAATAGACATCTGCTATAACTGAGATGTTCAAAAAGGTGGCTGCATTTCAAATGAAGATGGTTGTAGCAATAACTTCAGTTCTGGCATAGTTAACTTACCCTCCTGCTTTTGGATGCTAATTAGTGGGAGACAAATAATGCCTGAAAAATAACATCTGTTTAAGGACAAATAAAATACAGGTCAATATATGAGTGCTTCAGAAGGATGCTTGCATCCTTCCTCTACCACCCCAGCAATCCGAGGTATGAAAGAAAGCACTGCTAGAACATGCTTTTAACTACACACACAGGGCTGAACAGGGCTGATTTATGTTTCCAATCAGCACACGATGCTCATGCTGTTTGCTCTGCCTGTACCAGTCTCAGGAGACTGAACATGTGCCTTTCTCATTGTTGCACAGATGTTTTTTGAATCTTGGGGGAAGAAGTTATTTTAGGACATGGTAGTTCACTAGGTGAGACTGAATGAATTTACACACTAGTCATCTTGGCTTCCTCCTTCCCCTAGATGGTTTTGACTAAATCATTTGTTCTTCTAGATCTTCACAGTAGTTTGTGGACTCTCCATGGTAAGGCTGTGATGAATTTGAAAGTTATAAGCAGTCAGTCCTTCATGCATGTAAGAGCAGTTGTATCACTTCGATCTGGGGCACCAAACCACTCTTACACAAATTGCAGAGTATGTGTGGGATACTTGAAGCCTACCGAGCCCCTCCTAAAAAAAAAAAAAAAAAAAAAAAAAAAGTTCTGTTGGCTTCTGTTGACACTAGAATTAAACTGGTTCATAGTTCTGAGGCTGAATGATTTACAATGATTGTAATAGTGCTGACGGAAGAGATATAGCAATATAGCAATTTCCATCTAAGCTGAAGGCAGAACCTGATAGAACAGATTTCTTCCTCTAATAAAAAAAAGGGTTTAAACAAACCCCAAACAATATAAGATACTAAGGTAAAACAAGATCAATTTAATTTATTTTTCTTCTAGCTGTGTATGCAAATCTATCCTTCTGACTTCATGAGCATGTGCTCAGGAGAAGGGTATTGGATAAAATAAGGACAGAGAAATAACAGTGACAGAGTGAATAGTATTTGGAGATGGATTAAATTATCCAGTGTATAATATCTTCCTTTAAATGCTATCTGTTTTGTTTGCTTATTAAGGAATATGGGAGATTTAAAGTGCCCTGTCCTATATTATCATAATTTTAGCCATGTGTTAAGGAAGATAATAAAATTTTTGATCTTTCAGGTTATTGTTTCATGCCTGAGGCCCCACAGCTTTTGGGAACAAAACCCATTTCAAAGCAAAATATCTGATCAAGGAAGGAAGCATGGGGGTGTGCGGGGGTGGGTTTGTTGGACTAGATGTCCTTCAAAAGCCTCTTCCAACCCAATATATTCTATAATTCTGTGAAATTGAATCCTAATCCAAGCCTCATGATGACCAGACCCAGGACCTGTTTGGCTGGAACATGTTTGCCCCAAGGCCAAAGTTTGACATCCTGCCATTTACAGCTTATCAACTCCTTCAAACATCCTCATGCTTATTCCTGCACCTGTAACAGACAGTGCTGACTTCTGTTGTTCCGGAACAGTTTGCAGGAAATCTGGCTGAAATATTTTGGAGAACCAGTCTGGTCGAAGGGCTACAAAAACCATACATGGACAATTTATTTTAATTCCCTCTCCACACTGCAGCATGAATGATCCAACAGCATTTGCCATCCCCTTGTCTGCCTCAATGCAAGAGTGCAGAGCAACATGAAGACTATGCTCTTTCTTCCAGTTGGCATGTTTAGTTATTGCAAATATCTTGGAGGGATGTAAGGACAGATTATAACAAGTGTAGATCAGGCCTCTAAAAAGCTATATGAGTGCTGCCTACAAGACATTGAAATAAACCATTTGGCTCACCTGTAACCACTGCTGCTACTGACTCCTCTGTTGCAGAGCTGTCAGGTAGCTCAGGAGTTTGCTTTAATGCTCTTCTGATGGTTGAAACAACAGCATTAAAAATCAACACCATGACAACATGTAAACACCATTTTGGAGCAAATCCAGGTGGAATTTATTCACCTCACAAAAGTACTGGCTCTCACATCACAATCTCAAATTACAAGGGCTACTTTTTTGCACAGCAGGTATTACCCTGAAAATTTGATAGTCTAAATCTCCGTGTTGCTACTGTATGTGAATTGTTGTTGAAATATCTAATTCATGGTTAATTGAGGTTTGTACTTCTGAATGTACTAAAACCCAAGACACATACGCAGATATATTTGCATGAACCTGTATATGTGTTTGTATACATATTTCTATAAGCGAAAATACATTAGGTATAGGTTACATCTTTCTGATTTTATAGCCAGAAATATATGCACGCTCTGATTCTTTTGCTCCTGTAACTTTGCTTTTACCATTAATCTGATCTTGTTCCTGTCCTCTTCTAGTTGGACTTGATGCACAAAATCTAGGAAAAACATCCTGAACATCTTTAAGAACCAGATCAAACTTCAGCCTCTGAGTCTGCATGGAAAGCAATGCTTCTGCCCACAGCTTCTTCTGGTGACAAGTTTTAGAGCGCAGCTGCAGAAGCTGAATGTGCACTTGCTAACCCAGCTCTCAGCCAGCAAAGATGCTTATACTGGTTTAAAAAGTGCTACTGCCGGACTGTCAAGTCCTGCTAAGGCGGGAACTGCATCTGGGCTCCCGGTTTGCCTGCTTGTATCTTCATTAAACACTGTGGTTTCAGTAGGTCTGAGCTAATAGGTGGGGGCATTTTCCACAGCTTTTTCTGAGAGTCGTGTCATCCACTGGCTTCCTTGTAATGTTCTGGACATGGGGGGTCAGAGGTGAGTAAAGATGAACTTTTGAGTGAGAAGGACTGAGAGGGATTTCTTTTGGTTTTGTTTATATTGCTCATGTTTATACAGAGGACATAACCTCCTTCTGAAATTCAAAGAGAGCATTAGTGCAACTTGTGCATGTGTACAAATGTTTTCAGCTGCCTCCAAACAGTAATTCAGTACGGATGTTCTGAGATAATGGAAAGTTGAGGTTTGCAGGCAACAGGAGCTGGTATCCTTGCCCCATCAAGCACTAACAGGTCACTAGAAGTTCAAGTCCTGAATGTGAGGGAGTGGCTTTCTAAGCAGCCTCTGCATGAGCAGAGAACAACAACACTTTTGTCTCTCAGAGACAGTGAGTTGCAGTCAGAACTTCTCCTTGCCCTTTGGCAGGGGCGGTTACTCAAACATCCTTCAGCATGAGTTTGCAAATTTCGAACTGAAAGCAAGTGTTAGTAAGAATGTTATTACTATTTTTTGTTTTCATTTCTCATGTTTAATTAATGAGATCTTGTGCTGGGAATATTTTTTTTTTTGTTTGCGTAAAGAAAAGTAGATAATTATTCTTCCTGGCTTCTATTTTAAAATGGTACCATTGCAAGGGGAATAAATTCAACAGTGAATCAAAATACATTTTATTTACCCACACATGGGGTTAAGGAGAAGAAAAATCTGGTATTTTTTTCATCTGAAATGTCTGATTGAGAAGAAGTATATTAGTTTGAGTGAGGAACATGTTGTGCATCATCTTTGTCCTGCCCATCATGTGGGGATAAAAAGGTTCCTTGTCAGTCACAGCTGGAACTGCTGCAGCTCATAGCAACTCCAGAGGTTAAGCAAAAAAATTGGATTAATAATGGATTGACTACTGTTTAATTAATTGTGGTCAGCTTTTATCTTAACTTTTGTTCTTCCAGTTTTAAAGACAGAGGCAGACAAGAGTTATCTATCACCACTGATGAGCATATCAAACAGAAAACAGGTAATGACTTCTTACACAGTTCCAAGTGTGCCAGTTGTAAAAACATTAACACTAAAGGGATCATCTTTTCAGGTGTGGAACCAGAGTAAGTGGCCTCCACATGATGGATAGACATTTTGGACAATTTTCACAAGATCACAGAATCAATTAGGTTGAAAAGGACCTCTGGTATCATTGAGTCCAACATATTTTAGCTCAGTTCCTGTTGGATGTTCTAGGCAGAAGTGCCAGGGGTTTTCCTGGTTCCGGTTGAGGAACTGAATATTAGTAAAGCAATGATGTCTCTGCTTAGAGAGCTCTGCTAAACTAGTTTTTAAGCTCATCTGAATAATTTTGCCAGGAAAGGGGCCTTTTATTGATTCTCTTGCTTCTCTCCCATCGCAAAAGGCAGCTCATTATCAGAAGCCCGTTAAATTCTTGCATCTCCTTTTGGTTTGGAGAATACTTTTTAAAGATTTGCTGTTTAGCACCTGGGCCTCATTTAAAATTCGCACCATACACTTCATCAGCTGCGGAGCCAGGTACACCTGACAGTTTCTCATGTGGGGGAAAAACTGGGGTGATATGAAGTTGCTGCACTGAAGAAAATGCAAGGCATTAAGGGAAGCCAAAGGGCAGTCATCTCCCTGCAAAGCAGGCTGAAATGTTATCCAGTGATGTGTTCTTCATTAAAATCTAAGCTCAAAAGAAGTCTACAATAGTGCCTATGCTAACTGCTTGTGTTCTGTGCTGTTCAAACATGCCAGGGACTTGTTTTTCATTGTTTTGCCTCTTCAATTCGACCTCCATGCAAGTAGTTACAAACTGTAACAAGCCAAAGCAGTAAATTCTGTTCCACAGCTGTTGTTTCTCGGGCTAAAAATCTGAGGCACTCAGTTGTACCAAAACATTTATCTCAGAAATTATTACTTGTATATCATAGGATAAACAAAAGGTGGATTTTATAAAGGGACGTAATTACCTCCTTTGAGGCTGAAACAATGTTTGTGTGCTTAGCACTAACTCACAGATGGAAGCGCATATTTGGTCATACACCTGGATATCATTAAAAATACTAATGTAAATATTCTTCAGAGACATATTGTCAATGTAGAGTAATGAAATGTGCTAGCCTGCAGGCAGGCACTAAAGCTTGTCTTGGATTTCTAATGCATAGAATAGTGGTTGCTATAATAAAAGCATGAGTTTAAGACACAGTTTCACTTAAGTTAGTGTTCACTTATCAGAAGTGAGACTTGTGATAAAGTAGCAGCAGCTGGACGTGAGCACCTTCTTGGGACAGTGGCAACTGTGCTGAGGCCACGCAAAGGCAATGCCAGTGCCAGCTCAGGCTGATGTCTGGGGTGTGAACAGCTGCCTCGGCTTCTTGGCCTTGTCTCCTAAATGACTGATGCCTCTTGTTAGGGCAAGACCTTGAGGAAACGGCTTACCAAGCCGAGGGGAAAGGAGAACTGCATTTAAATTCATGAGTGCTCTCTTGCTGCAGTTTTCACTGCTCTGGTTTTCTCCCTGTTTACAGTTAGTTTTTAGTACTTTGTAGGGCAGGCAATTTTTAACTCATCAGTGGTCATACAGAAAAGATCAGTTTCTCAGTAGCATCTCCTTTTAAACTTTGCATCTTCTGTGGGGGTTCTTGCTTCTTTTGCCTTTCCGCACAGGGCTCTCCTTGTTGTGTTTGCTGAGTACTGTGGATGTGCATCTCTACCGTAGGTGCTGTCCCTGGGGGAGGTGGAATTGCACACCTGGCAAACACAAGGAGATGGAATTGAGTGGCTGCAAGTGCGAGCTAGGGGCTTGAGGACCCTCTTTTTTTGTCTGGGTTAGCTGCTGACAGAAGGTGGGGGCGACACAGCCAAGGGGGATTTGTATCAAGAAGTAAGAGTGAAAAGAAGGAAAATAGTTACTTTGTATAAATGTGTATTTGTATTTTATTTTGAATCCAGATTCCCACTGCCTTCCACAGGTTCTGTTACAGCCAGGAGAAAGGAAAACAAACCTGTTTTAAACTTCCCCAGATATATAAAGACAGTAAAGCAGCGCTTTTAGTGACACTTCAGATTATGTCTATTTTCCAATTCAGTCTGAAGGCAAGAGTCTTACAGAAGCTAAAAATTTATCGACGCTTTCAAAATATTATCCATTTAAAAATCTACCTGACGGTACACTTAAAAAGAAGAATTTTTCTAGTATTAGGATAAAACCTAGGTCTTGCTATTTTCAATCTTGGGACACACTATCAACCTGGTCATCAAGTTTTTCATGACAAGATTTTATCATCACTTTAGAAATAAGACACTCACTCTTGAAGGCTCTTTCCAACTGAGAGCAGACTTGTGTCCTGTTTACCAATTGGTAGTGCTATCTTCCTTCTTGCAAACTCTTTTTGCTGCCCCCCTTGGGATAGAAATCAACAAGCTTCAGTCACTTGGCACTTCCCCCTGCAATGTAACTGTGGCAATGTCTTGTTCCTGAGGGACAGGAGAGTGCCACAGCACCTGGCACACTCAGTCTCTCCAACCCAAGGGACCTCAAGCATTTCCTTCCCTCTCTTACTTTTGCAAAAGGCCTGTTGCTTGCACTTAGTACAAACACTTGTGTAAAAGCAGCTTTAGTGAAGGCAAATTAGCTTTCCCTGTTTTCTTGCAAATTTAGAGTGGAAGAATTTGGAGCAGTTTTACAGGGTGGTATGAGGATGTAATTAATCTGGGATAGAGGCAGAAATGTGAAACTTAAAACTCTTGTGGTGTTGACAGCTCTTGCCCTGGTTTCGTGATTACTAATATTTGACTGAAAGCCTCAGGTCCTGGAAATAAGAGGAAAACATACACAAACTTGAAATTTCTTAAGGAAAAAAGGTTCCTAACTGCCCTGGGGACAGACCATATATAGGTCAGATTTTATGATTTAAACTTCAGAAGTGAAACACCTGGAGACAAACAGAAAAGATGTAACTACTTGTTTTGATCCAGATCTGTGACAGTTGTATTTGACAGCACCATTTTTGTGTGAGGACAAGCCACAACAGATGCATGGCCTCTGTGGAGGGAGGCAGCCCATTTTGCATTGGAATTGACTCTGCCTTCATTTTGGATGTCTTTGCTCTTCTCACTGCCTTGAGCAACAGTCAGAACAGGCTACCATAAGCTGGTGGTTCTAAGTCAAATGAATTAATTCCTCAGTATTATGTATTTATTGCAGTAGCTCTTTCAAATAAATCTTGGTAAAGTGAGTAAGTACCACAGTAGCTTTGAAGATCAGGATGCCAAGGCAAAAAGAGCTCAGCATGCCGACGAAGTGCAAAGCTATCCTTATATTCATGCAAAGCAACAGAGAAATTTTTGAACTGGAAAAAAACTTAACCTAAAATGATATAAAATGTCAGCCCACTTCATGGTAAGTTGTTCAGGATGAGTCACACAGAGCCCTTAGGGAGGGGGACGTGGAATTCCCTACTCAGTTTAGGGTGCATAAACAAGCTGGTTGATTTTTATTACTTTTTTCCCTCTCACATTGGATTTGTTTGTGGTCATATTGGTGAACCACACGTTTCCTTATTTAGGCTTCTTTTCTTCATTAGTTTGCTGAGCTGCCTGGAACCCAAGATGGTTGTTGTTGTAGAGACAACAATCTGTGCAAACTAGGAAAAAAAAAAAGCACAACCAAATGAAAAACACCTCCCCCTCCTCTCACACAAAAAAGAGAAAAAAGAGAAAAGTTAGTAGTTAAAATGAATAAGAGACAGATTGTGAATTCTTGAGTCTCTGTATTGCTTCATAGGCAGTGAAATTGTATTGCTGGAATGTGTAAGAGCTTAGAGACAGCACATAAACCAGATTCCTTATGCCATCATAATGTTGTTTAGGTGCTTCTGGGAGAAGTGGACCTAGGGAACAAGCAAATTGCTTTTGAGATGTCAATATGAGCTACATTAGCTGAAAGTTTTTTAATAGTGTAGCCTTTTATTTCTCATTTCCATGTCTACATGAGCTTCAGGCTAGATGCTGCAAAGGGGGCACCTTAAGTTTTAAAAAGAAGCTCGAGGGCATTGTTTCTAGCAAAAACAGGAAGAAGAAATCTCCTTTCTGTTTCCCACTGTTGGGACAATAGTTTCAGGACTTGTAGAATTGTGTTTCTTTTTTTCAAGCTAGGGACTTTCCCCACAGAACTAATCCACTGTACTTCAGCAAAAGAAATAGATGAAAATCTGAAATCCTGGATATCAAAAGAAGAGATCCCATTCTCTTCCAGGGAGATTGTACAAGATTTTACTTAAAAAGTCTGAGCTGGCTGATGCTGGGCAGGAGCCAAGAAACATGGGAGCTGAAAAGTTGCATATTTTACTTCCATTGCAATTCTGATCAGATAATTTAGATGTTTCTCTTCCTCTCTAAACACTGTTTCAAAGAAATGGGCTGGTTTTCAAGGCAACCTGTTTCTGATTATGCATTGGAAAAGCAAGATCTCAGCTCCTAGAAACTTGTGAAAGATAATGAATGAATTGAGAATACAGAATTGCTCATTAGCAGATGTAGAGTTAGAACAGCAATTTTCATTACCTTTATTTGTCTTGCACCCCCCTTTTGTGCTACTGCCTTACTTTTCGCGGCATACATGAATGAGGGCAGTGAAAGGAGATGTGAGGCAAAGAAACAAGCCTCAAAATTTGAGTTGCCCATGCCAAATAATAGGGACTAGAATTAAAACAGAAAGGAAAGGAGAAATCTGCTGATCTTTTTTTATAATTAATTGGCCTCATGTATGACTAGAACATCTGGTACACATCTCCTTCACAGCAGTTTTCATTTGATTTCTACCCCCACCTGCCAGTATGTCAGGTCAGAGAGGAATAATGGCTCACTGTACTGTGACCAGTGTGCTTGGGTCTGTGAATAAAGCTGTAGGGAGTCCTGGTAAAAAGATATGGGGTCTGGAGACACTTGCTATTCTGGAAGAAAAACTAACTGGATTGTTTGGCTATACAGCAGCCAAATACAAAACAATTCTAGGCTATTTATTCAAAAGGCATAAATAGCGAGAAGAAAGAGAAATTTAAGACGATCTAGAACAACTTTGAAGTAATGGAATGACACAGGTATTTTGGATATACTCTGTAGAAGAACTAAACCTGAGATTTGTCATGCTGGTGAGCTGCCTTGCCATGCCAAGAGAATGATGATCCACATACTTGGTTTCAGCTGGCAAGTATTTGTTCTGGAGCTGTTCTGGAGTAGAAGAAGTGAACATTACTGGAATGTGCTCAGGGAGAGACAAACTGCGATTGTCAACATGAGCAAAATGTACACACTGAAGCTAAATGTCCTGCTCATTGTCAGACATTGTCTCCCAGAGAACACATCTCAGAGCTTGCAGAGGTTGTTGACCTCAAACACCCATCAGCCGTTTGCAGAAGCAAAGGTGGCCCAGCCTGAACAACAGAATTATTTTCTCCCATCAAAGCCCGGTTGAAATTGTAAAATGAGAAGTGGTAAAATTGTGAAGGAGGGTGTTATTGCAGAGCGTTACCTGGTAGACTTTTTCTGGATATTTTCATACAACCTAGGGACTCCTGACAAAATACAACTGAGGCACTTTCACCCTTAAATGACACAAGGGCATTTTCAAGAAGAAGTTGCTTCTAAAGGACAGCCCTAGAAAATGAGCAGGCTTCCAAGGCATAATTATTGCACTCAAACTAAAAATGTGCACCTGTGTTTCCCAAGCCAGTATTTGGATGCACTTGTAGTCCTTCCTGAGGAGTTTTTACTATAGCCAAGATTTGTGAAATCAAGAAGAGAACCTGACCGTGAATTCTAGTTGATGTCTACAGCACTCACTTTGATAAAGGGAAAATATTTCCAGGAGCAGTACTAATACTTTTAACTTAACCATAGCTTAAATGTAAAGTATAGAAAGTGTTCTAGTGCTACAAACAAGATATCTTCATCTAGATTAAGCAATAAGAATAAGCTGAGCTTAATTGTTTGTCACACAGATAATTTCTTTTTCTTACTTCTTCTGACAGACAAGGGATGGATAGTGCCTGCTCCAAACTCTAGCTGAACCCTCAGCATCAGTGGGTGCAAAGTGATCATTTTAGTATTCACAGGGTATTTGAGAAAACTAAGGTCTAAATTAGCATGAAACCACAGCAGAAGTAACTGGGAAAAAATTAAGTGTAATATTCTGGCTTCCAAACCTCTCCTCAGAAGAAGCACAATGCCTCATATACATATATACGTTGAAAATTGACAAGTGTGTAATATCCTTTACACCTCAAATGCCTCTCTTACCTCAGAGCTCTTATGGTGCCAGCAGGAAAATAGTTTAAATGCATCCTTTTTCATTTGAACGTCTGATAGGAAGGTAATAACCCTGAGTTGGCTAAGGCAATAAATTTACATATTTAAGTTGCTCTATCTTGCTGTTATTGTATTTGTTCTTTTTGTAGACTTACATGTCTATTGCTTCCTATAAAACAAGAAAGAATAGTTAGGGAGTTAGTACTAAAATCCTTCTTATCTTCAAGGTGAAAAGTTAAATGAGAATTTAAGAAATGAGGAATAATACGAACAGGATTTTAATTTAAAAAATTGTAGTCAATTTCCTTTCTAATCACAGAGATTTCCGATTTCTCCATTAATCTTAGGGCTTTAAAAAACACTAAGCCTATAAACAGTGGACACATTATTAATTTATTAGACATGTTTATCCAAAGCAAGAAACTGATCACAAATCACTCGGTTGATGTGATGCTGGATCTAGAAGGTGTCTGGAATGGGCTAACAAGTTCTTTGGGATTATATTTACCTAACTCTCTGACACAGTTCTCTATCCTCCAGGACCACTTGCTTGTTAGTCAAGAGCCAAATCTATAACACAGTCAGGAGACCTCACACAGCTAATTTGCTGCAGCTAGCCTGTCTTCTCTGCTTCCTTCTTCCAGCTATGCAGAGCAGACCAAACAGCAAGGTTTCAGCTTCATGCTCCTCAAACCTGGCTAAACTGCCTTTTGTGCCAGCCTGTGCTGACCATCCCCATCTGATCCAGAGTGCTTTTTGCAGCCTGTAACCAAATTACTTTCAGATGGGTTTGCTGGGTTTTCAGTGAACAAAGGGACCGAGTTACTTCCATTAAAGTTGACAGTGCCTTAACGATGGTAGAAACAGAAATCTGGTTTTGTGTCATTGTGGCCACTCAGTGGCTTTGTTCACGAGCCTATTAATTTTATCCAGACTAAGCTGACTTATATTAAGTGTAGGATCTGCTAAGTGTTCAATGTTAACTTTTCTAAGATTTTGTAAACGTAGCTATTAAATACTCATTAGCACAACTTCAGTGTTGCTTTAAGATTCTGTATCTACTTAATTGTTCCTAATACCAAGACCACAAGGTCCTTAACAAGGCTCCTGGATGGACCCTCGGCAGTCACAAATGGTAATGTCATGAGGTTGTTTTAACCCGAAAGGCAGTGTGGCTGCTCACTGTGCTGATTCTGGTGCTCAGTTCTCTCTGAAGAGAGAAGCCACTGGACAGATTTTGTGCCCAGGGAGAGCCAGCTGAAGTGCGAGGGTAATTTCCTGACCCTCTTTGTTTGTCTGTGTTCCTCCATGTGTGGTAACTAGCTGATAAACGAGGGAGCTTCAGATGTCCTATCACATTAAGAGTGCTGCAGTTGAAAATGCTGCAATGGGCAAAGGATGAGAAGTCAGCATTATTTGGGGATAAGCAAGAAAGATAACTGCATTTGAATATAGTCAAATTTGAAAGGTCAGTAAATAATATTAAGCCTAGAGGGGAAAAGAAAGCTGCTCCTAATGGAAGTCAGTGGAGTGAAATTCCCATCACACTGAGCAGAGATACAGGACAGAAAACAGAGGTTAACATTGAGCACAAAGCAGCTGTGAAATATAATTGCATTTAATCAGACCAAAATGAGTTTAATTAGACCAGCTAACTGCTCAATTTTACTTCACATTCATTTGAACATAAGACGTAGTACTGGAAATTAATGACTAAATTTTTGCATAGTGTCTTGGACTTTTGTTATTCTTTTGTTAAGGGGAAGAGGGGGAGGGAAGTTGAATTTCTCTCCTAAAACAGAATGAAGGCACAATCATTAAACTAGCAGTCATTGAGAACTGGGTGGAGGAAGGCAGGTGATTAGATCCTTACAGAATAAACAGCTTTGCAAGTGGAAAAATGTTCTGATGTTTGATTAAGGAGTGGAGGCAAGATATTTCAAATTATAGGGCAAGAAGTGTAGGAAGTAATACCATGGCAGTAAAATAAATTGATAGCTGTCTTTAAGAATATTTTTGTTGTATTTGCTTCACTGGTAGAGTGGGATATAAAAGATGAGTTCCATTGCACCCATGGATTGGGTGTCTGCTTCAAACCCTGTGTGGTGGTTGTAAGTTCAGAAAAGCTTTCCAGGGCCTGCATCTCTTGTCTTAATGGAATCATAATGACAACCTGGAGTGGTAGTCCCTTATGGATTGTTAGATGGAGCCATTCTGAATGCTGGAATGAGTGCTCCTGTGCTAGGATAGTTGAGGTTCCTACTGGTTCTCCTAACTGCAAGTGGAAGTGAGGAATGTCTAAAAAAATGTTTATATATATATATATATATACATACATACACACACACACGCACACACACATATATATAAAGCTAATTATCTTTCTCCAGTGTTTTCAAACAGGCTGCTAAGTTCTGTGGAATCAGTGTAATGACATGGAAGATAAAGATGAACAATTAGTTGCAAATATGTAGCCAATTATAGAACAAATTGAAGGAGAGATGAACAGGACCAGTCCCAAAAATGGAGCTGTTTGGTGCTCATGGAATAAGTATCTCATCAGTTGTCTTTATATGGAGTAAAGGACTTCGAACTGCCACTTTTTCTGAACTAGACTGTAAATTAGGATTTGCTGAGAAACATACTGCTTTATCACAAATATGTGCAGCTTAAAATTAATTAATTAATTAAGGAAGGATGCTATAAGGAAGCTATATTCAATTTCCATGTCATGAAACTTCTTTTGTGGTCATGACACAATCTGACAGGGTCTACTAGCATATAGATAAAAGGAGTGGATCTTGGAGCCTTGCCAGTGCTATGTTACAGATTTTTTTCTGTCGAGGGAAATGGTCATTATTACTTGCAGTGTAGTAGCCATCACCATTTACTGTGTTATATTTAAGAGGAAGTAATATTGGAAAAACTTTTGTTCATAGAAAGGTGGGGGTTTGGAAGAAATGGCCATTGCTTTGAGGGAGATTTCTGGTCAAAGAAAGGAACATGGTGGAGGACCCTTGTGTCAGGGTTCCTCCGGTGTTCCAGCTGTTTAAAAGTCAGCTATTGAAAACAACAGACAGGTTACTTTCTTCAGCTTGGGGAACCTTGGCATTGCAAGAACAGTTGGTAGATTGTCAAAAAAAACCCACCAGTGACCTCGATCAGAAGATTGTCTGAGATGGGAGGTTGAAGTGGATAAAATTCTGAAGGCAGTATGTCAGAGTTAAAATGAGAACTGCAGTGAGTGTCAGAGATGCTCAGTACAAATGAAGGTGTACATGGGGAAGAAACAAAACGCCCTGTTAGAGCTGTCAAGGAGTTTCTTTGGGAAATCGTAAGTTGTAGTGGCTTTGGTGGCTTTGGTTCCAAGTAATTGATTGGGTCAACTTGTGGATAGTGCTGCAGAAGGCAAAAACAAATTACTTGGACTGAATGAATCAAGTATTGTTGTCAAGTGTCAGATCAAACAGCTGTTTAAATTACATTGAGCCTTTGTACTTTGTTTCTTCAGATACCATCCCTTCAGGACTGAGTTGATTTGATATTACAGGCAGCTCAATGGACTCTTTGTCTTTCTTAAATTGGAAAGGACTGCATGTCTGCTATATGTATCACACTACTTTGTGGGAAAACAGCCTCGTTAATCACAGGCCTGCCAAAGACAGGATCATGAGCAGGACACCTGGGTGAGTGATCTAATACAAGTGAGGACTAATACAATTCCCATTCCACAGAGCTCAAGGGCTAGGGATGAGTGAAGTACTGGGCAAGAAGAGATGCAGGCTGGAGTAGCCATGAATTTCACTTTTTTTCTATATACTTTCAGGATTGGGAGTGGATCTAGACTGTACCCCACTCAACTGATGTGGGAGGTTATGAGTGCAAAGTGGGGAGGAAGGTGGAGGACTGTCTTTTTGAAACTGGTGTTAGAAGGCGAGTCATGAGGGGAAAGTCTATGAGACTAGGATATGTGTGCGTTTGTATGAATGTGGTGGGGAAGAGGTGGGCTTTTCCTTGTTTGATTTTTTTTTTCTATTTTTTTTTCAGGATATATTTTTCTGATTTTGAATCTGTCATACTAAACCACTTGATAGAAGCATGAGGTGAAACCACTTCATAACAGACTTTTCAAATAAATCCAAAATTTCCTCTTATCCAGGATTGCTCAAGGATGCTTGTTACCTAGTATTTGTAACTATGTTTGAAGAGTCTGCATGTGGGAGTTCTGACTCAGACATGTGCTTTCTTGACTTGAGCTTTTATTGCAGTGAGTAATTTAAAAGCTGTTCTTGAGTGTCTCTCTATTTCTGGACTTACATTTAAAGTTCCTGTAATTAAGAGCTGAAATCACATGTGCATATAGTAGAAATTCACATTGTTTACAAACAGAGCTAGAGTTGCACTGCGTGTGCGTGTGTGAAGATTTACTACAAGGCATTTCTCTGCTTTCTCTTTTGAAGAGTATAAGGCAAACAAAACACACTGGGGAAACTGATTTCAGACTTCGAACAAAGCATGTCCTAAAGTTCTTGTCTGGTGTTAATTCTTTGTCCAGACACAAAACAAAGAATATTTCCTTCTAGAAAGATGGAATCAGCTTAAGTCATTGATGTTGAATTAATTGGGAAGGAGAGGAAATGAATTAATACTGTATTTTAACTGAAAGAAAGATTGTCTGACTTTGCAGACATTATCCGGATTTGCAGACATTGTAAATATTGATAAAAAGATACATTTAAAAGTCTTGATTATTTTGTTGCTCTCCTCCCTTATGCAACAACTGAACCCCAGCCCACAGGGTCTTTGAAGGAGGGTTCATTTGTTGACGAAACCTCTTCATGAGTGTGTTGTCACGATAGACTGCTGCAGCACGACTGTAATGCAAAGAAGTACATAACTGGTGGTTTGACTTGCAGACAGTCTGATAAATATTGTTTGCTTTTCCTTAATTTAGTCTTGCTGTTTTGCTGTTCTGTGATCCATTGTACAGAAAGAGGATTTTCTGCTGGAAACCCAAAGTAAGCCCTATTAGTGTCCTGTTTGTTGCAGCACAGTTTGCTCAGCAGTTTGGCTTCCAAGGAACATGCACCTTGAAGGGTGTACTCACTCCTAAAGTGAAGACAAAGCATTTTCACACACTGTCACAGCAATTGCTCCTGTTCCAAGGCCGGGTTTGATCTCCTGGTGTGTGCATGCAGGGTGGGAGAGCCTGCAAACAGCACTGCTCTGGTGGTACATAAAACTTAGCAAAATGCTCATACTGTGGTGTATATATAAAGAAGAGCCCTGATTTGGAGCCAAGAAGTAAATATATGTCTGTTTAAGTTTATTCGCCACGTTTCAAGCCGGTAAATTTAATAGAGTAAGTACCTGGATCATAAGTAATTGACATGCAGCAATCTACAGTGGTAGAACTTGGAAATTAAATTTTCATTTAGGCTGCATTAGGGTGTAGTTAAACCTTTAGATAAGATGCTGTCTGTAGGGTGGTGGAAGCAAAAATGTGACAGCTACATATGCTAGATCATAACCAGAACTCAAGGCTACCAAAGTTGTTTAAAGTTGAAGGCTGGAGAATTGCCATCACTGTGCTTGGCTTTGCCTTTGAGTGAAACAGAAAAGCAATAATGTTCAGTGCTGTGCAGAACCTTACTTTAAGAAGTCAGGATGACCTGACATCCAAATAGCTCATGCCCTCAAGAAGCATTTACTTATTTTCTTTTTGAGGTTTTATTTTGGACAGAGAATTGCTTTTAAAGGTAGAAAGGACTGCAATTTGTCTTATTATTTGGTATAAGCTGCAAGTAAATTGTATATGTCCCAGGACCACAGTACAAATGCTTTCAACATCCAGGCTGGTTTGTGGTTCTTTTATTTGGCTGGTTTGTTGGGGGGTTTTTGTGTGTTTTTTGGTTTTGTATTTGTTTTGGGTTTTTTTTTTCCTTTTCTTTCATTTCTCTTTTGAAGTAAATTGAATAGAAGTGGAAGCATTGTTTATTTATGTGTATTTATATGATGGTGGCTCAGTTCAGCTCAGTTTATCCAAAAACTTATGAAAAGTTCTCTGTGTAGCGCTAATTCCAAGCAGCATCTGAAGATGGTCTCTCTGGATGCAGTGGAAATACTTGGCACTTGCAGGCATAGCAAGAAATGGGTGTTATTGATGCTGACTTGATGAGAGAGGTGATATATAGACTAGTCACACTATTAACAACGTGAAATATTGCCTCTTCGTAATCTTCCTGGACATCCACTACCGTTACAGACATATGGTCCAAAGATGCAGGGCCTGATTAAAATAAAGGGTTATTCTCTTGATTTTAAGTCATTTTTGGTTTTAAGTCATTGCTAATTTAAGTGATCCTAACAGCCAAGAGCACCAGCCAATACTCCAGCTGGTCACCCTCCAGGGGCTGGGGGCTCACAGCAGCAGGTCTAGAAGGTAGATAAGCAGGCCCAATTCATTCTTTCCATCTACAAGTATCCACTGATGTGTTCTGAGGCTTGGAACACTGATTCTCAACTCAGTCTCCCGCTGCTTGCATCTAAATTACTTGGAAGTGTTTTCATGGGATATGAAGATCTACTGCAAAACTTCACTTCTGTTATTGAGCACAAAGCTTTGAGAAATATGAAAGTTTAGCTCATGGTGAACTAGAAAAGATTTCAGATTGTTCACCCTAGGCTTAGAAACATGAAACCTGTTACAGATAGAAATAGCAAGTGCATTTTACTTCCGTTAACTTTTGTCTAAAAACTTATCTATAATGAACTCTTTTCAAACTTATTCAAAATACAACAAATCTTTGCTTATTGCTATTAGGAAAGCAATTTGTTTGCTGGAAGCAAAATGGAAATCCATTTGCCACATAAATAAAATCTTTCACTTTTCAGCCAACATGAAAGAGAACATATTTTCCCAATGCTGTTGTACGTGGGCCTTGGCCAAGGGGTATGTACAGCAAAAAGAAAAACTGGTCTAAAAATGCTCTGGAGAACAGAAAAAAACCCCAGATTGGCATAACTTATTCTCCTTAGCTTTTTCACAGTTAATTTCTTGTCTTATTTGTTCAAATCACTCTAATGGAAATATTAGTATATTGACAGAGAGCATTAGATTTGATATGTACCAGGGGAGTAATGGCAAATGAATCCCTAAGGTGTAATGCAACAGTTCCTGTTGGTGGAAGGCACATCAGCTCTCACCTTTCCTTATGGGGAGAAGTGTAGGTTTACAGGATGCAGCCTATTTTTTCTTGACTTCTTGCATAGAACATCAAATGAGGAAACTGCTCTTGGTGGGGCAGTGGTGATGGAGCATATCTTTAATGTGCAGAGTGGAAGTTAATAAGGTGGAATCATTCCTTCTCATTTGACCTCTGAACAGGGAACATAGTCCCTATGAAAAAAAATTGACAGACCTTGTTGAAAGTTCTGTTTAGAAAAGGTCCACTCTAGACCAAAGGACATAATTTCAGAAGTCCCTGGATCTTGCAGACAAAAATTTCTTGAGCAAATAGTTGCATGCTGTAAACTTACCCATGGAAAGCTTTTGACTAAGAAACTATCTTCCCCCTTGAAGACTATAACAAACTGAGAAGAAAAGATTGTGCCAAGTCCCCATGTTTTGTAAAAATCATACATTTACATTTAGCCTATCTCCTGTATTGGCACCTGGGGTGTTAATCCCTGTCAATCTCTGCTCACTGTGAAAACTTAAAACCTCTATTTCTCTGGCCCAGGTTGTAAACGGGATCCTACAGCCACTACAAAAAAGAAGGTTGGGCAAGGCTTCCTGTGTTCATGTACTATCTCTGAATGTACACAGGCACATCCTATTTGGCATAAAGCAAGTCAGGGGTTATGCTAATTTTTAGCATTTTATTAATCCCTGCTTTTAAAAGATTGATCTTTTTTTAGTGAGAATAGGTTAAACTCTGCCTCCCAGTTCTGTTAAGTCTTGTACCCATTTGGACAACCACAGAACCTAAAAACACTTGTGGTTATTGACCAAGACAAATAAGTGCTCTGACTATAACAAATTTCAGAACATGTGATAAATTAGCATTGATTTCTCAACTATTTTAATACTGTCTGAAGAAGGTGCATAAATAAGTAACAGCTGATTATACTTACTTTAACAAATTTAAATTGTCTGTGATATTTTTCCAAGTGCCACTTAATAGAACTTAGGAAATTATTAGCAGTAGTAAAAATAAAACTCTGCTCAGGAAGCATCTGGAGAGTCACCTACTCTTTGTTCCTGAGCCCCCTTTCCTTGCTTTTCTGACATAATGAGTTAATCAGAGTCAAGAGGGTTACTTGTGCACTTAAATCAGAGGCATGGTCATTTCCAAACCAGTGCAGACCCCGCCTTCTCCTCTGCTGTATGACTCTGAGGTTGCCTGGCTCCATCATTGGATTTGTGTTCCCATTACTACATGTAAATATTAAAATATGGGTAAGCGATCCAATATCCTAGAGGCTATTCCCTGTCTATATGTTGCTGGATGGAAATGTATGTTCTTGGACAGCTTGGTTTCTGTTTTTCCCTGTTTCTCTCCCATGCTTGCCTTGGGCTGAGCTAGGTGATCTAAAAGCCCATAAGAGAAAAAGAAATGATATGAACAAGGTCTGTGAATGGGTCTTGGAGAAATCTGCTCTGCTTGAAGATGCCCCTGCTCCTTGCAGTGGGGTTGGATCAGCTGACCTTTAAAGGCCCCTTCCAACACAAATCATCCCATGATTCTATGAAAAGCTAAGAAATTTTTATCTCCAGTACAAGCCACTGCAGGTTCATCAGAGGCTGAAGCAAAGCACAGATCAACAGGAAAAAATGGTTCAGATTTCTGTGAAAACAAAGGGCCCAAACAGAACTGGGCTTTAGTTAACATAAGAAAAGTTACTGAAGGTCCTATACTAATTTCTTCTCATAATCAGCTTTTTTATGGGGAGGACCATATCTGTCTGGCTGTTGTGTCTGATGAGCTTGTTTTAGGAAAGCTATTGTATGATGGAACTACTAGCGACTGAGCAAAAGATCTCAGGAGGAATTTAGATTCCTGCACTCACTTTGTTTTTCTTCTTCCCTCCACACGTTTATTTATGGAACAGTTGAATCGGGGTAATAAGTGAAGTGTCATGGAAGGGCTGGAGATGCTTTGCTATTCTGAAAGAAAATTTAATTTCTTCAGGCACACAATCCCTCTTGAGAGCCCTGAAATTATACTGAATGGATTTAACGTCTCATTCTCCCTTGCTTTATGGTTTAGTTTGGAGGACTTTTTGTTGCCAGTTTTCTTCAAGTAGAATGTGATAAATAAAAAATAATTCCTGTCTTGTTAATAGGAGAGTGATCTCTAGTGCAGAGTTAAAAGGAAATATACCCACACTTCTGCATTAATTCAATCAGCTTTCATTAACTGTAGAGTAGGTCTGCTTATTCTTTTCTAATTCATGGGGTTTTATTTTTAGCATCCTTCTCTTCCTGTCTCTGGGGTCCAGATCAGATAGATAAAATCAGAATTTTTAAAATTTTTCTTATTTAATAAGCCTTTCCTGTACAACAGCAAGTCTTGAGTGATTGCACCAAACAATTGGGAGAGACTGCAAAGGGAGGATGTAACAAAGGATCAGGGTGTGTGCAACACAGTCACCAGATGCAGGGATATTCTCTTTATCCCAGAACTTGGAAAGGTGCATCTGGAGTGTTGTTTTGGTTCCCACAGTATGATGAAGACGTTCACAAACTTGAGAGAGCTCAATGGAGGGCCAATAAGCTGGTTAGGGGGCTGGAGCACAAGATGATGACAAATTTGAAAAGTAAGCTGGACAAAGCCCTGAGCAATGTGATAGAGTAAGATGATCCCTAAACATGAGTTTGAAGCTGATTTATTATACAATTCTATGCTTGATGCAATCCAGATAAACAGGATACTTTTTTATATACTCTGTTGTTCAAAATGTTTACAATAAATGGTGAGGTAGAAGAAATTGGATTAAAGTTTTAATAATTTTAAGTAAACTGGGAGAGACTAGCTAAAATTACCTCCAAGATAAAAAATCAGAGGCTTTGGCTTGATGCCATGTAAAGATAGAAGACAAAAGCTCTTAGAGAAGAACAGCCGTGCTAAGAAAATACTTTTGTGATGTTTCAGAGGGGTTTGATGGGTGGAGATGAATGAGTGTCCTGGTCTGTTGAACAGGACCTTTGGAAATTACGAAGAAATTAATTGAAATCTTAAAATTTTTGGATATCATATTATGTCTTCTGATGCCCAAATACAAACATAATACCCAATTATTTGGCTCTTCACCCTTTTAATTGTACGTACATTTATGTACATGTACATGTAAATCTATGTACATATATACCTCAAATATATACAAATACATATATATATATGTATGTAACTAGTATTGCTGATCATACTGCTAATGATTTAACATGATACAATGTTAAATGTGCCTTTTCTAGGCATGTATTTTACTTTATCCCTGGGTTTTGTTTGCTTTTATGCAAACTAGGCCATGAAGAAATTGTTGTGATGAACTACCAGGCCACATAAAATTATCATCAGACATCTTTTACTAGCAAGGTAACTAAATGAAGAAAGCAATATCTAGCAGTGATGACAACCGCTGTAACTCTCAGCATAAATCTGGGACTGCTAACGATCCCATTAGTCTGGTTCAATAAATCATTGATTGGAAGAAGCTTGACATTTGGATTCCAACTTCTATTTCACAACAAGTCATATCTGCTGAGATGAAGCAACCACTGGAACAGTCTGTTCCCTTACATTCTGGAAATGGTCCAGTTCATCTTCAGATTCCAGTGCCCAGTTCTGATCTAAACAAATACCTTCATTTTCCTTAGGAAAGCCTGATCTATGCCTTGCTCATCTTCTTGTCAGGATTTTCTTGTCAAATAATGGATCTTGGCAAAGTTAAGGCTTATTACACATGCTAGACATTTTGTTCCTTTCTTTTTGTCCTTGTTTTGGCAAAAGAATTGGGATATTTCTAAACATTGGAAATCCCTTCATGTCTCAGTTTTATTATGAGGTCTAAAAATTAATGAGTAAGGCTGATCTTGGGGCAGCATCAGCATATGTTTCACCCGCAAGCTATCTGAAAGTTCAGAGGGGCGCTTTTTTTGTTTATTTCTTTCTCACCAGACCTTTCTTTTGCTGAAGACTATATAGCCACTGGAAGGCATCAAATAGCATTAAAAAAACCCAAGCAAAGCCAAAATCCAAACCAAAAAACCGCAGCTGGATTTCCAAAATTTCAAGCCATATCCAGGTAGTAGCTCAACCACAAGTCAGTGAACTTGTCATGACTTGCTGTGTGTCACTCGCCTCTGAGCAGGCTGGGTTTAGGTCCTGGGGATGACACTGGGGCAGAGACACCAGAAATCTGTGCTGGTTTTCAGCACAGCAGCCCCTGCCCCAGACGTGTGTGCACAGACTGCCAGACCTTCAGGAGTGCACATGCATGTGCACACACGTGTGTTAAACAGGATTTATAGGATGAACTTGATCATACTCCTAGCTCAGAGCAGCTTGCTTGGAGTTGGCCCATCTCTGGGGAGAGTCTACTGAGTGAGAGCCCCAGTAGCTACAAAGCTTCACCAAACAACTATACAAAAAGCATAAATTTGTGGTTCAGACCGAAATCTTGATGTGTGATTTCTTCAGGCTATTTAGTAGGGCTTGATTAAATGCTTACATTTGTTTTTGGAGATGTGTTCCCAAGGGACTGAAAAATTGGAAGATGAAAAATGCTCTTCAGCCATCCAGACCTTAATAGAATTCTGAGAGATGTTGTGTTTAGTGTTTGGACAAGACACTTTTATTCAAAACAATTTAAATTTATGGATGTGCTGCTCCCACAGGGAACAATGCTGATGAGACTGGTGGATTAGAAGACTTGAAGGGCCAGGAAAGGGAAGCTGTGACAAAGTGAAGGCAGTGCGCAGAAAGTAGACAGTGTCCACTTGTCAGAGCTTTTCTTAATCACATACATCTTGTTGCTTGCATCTAGGAATGGCAGCTGCCTGATCTGGAGTCTTTTCGCTGCAGTCAAGATAATGTTTAGCTACATGCTCCTCAGGACTGAAACAGCAATGTCTGAGAATTTTTAACCCCTAAGCTGCACATGGCTGGGTGCTGGTAAAGGACAGCTCCGGGATCTGTGCTCCTCTCACTGGTGCCTTGTGCAACCTCAGGGCAGGAACTACTTTTGCTGCTAGTGACTATGCAAGATTTGGATTAGTGAGTGGTCTGCTCTATGCCAGCTGATGACCAGGTCAGCTGTGGACAGCATCAGATCATCTGTGCTAAGCTATCTCCTGAGAAAAGAATGGGTGTTTCTTAAGTACAAACCAAATGCATGTTCCACTGATGACAATCAATTTCTGTCTTTGGTGGTCATCCAGCTTACTGTGATATTGGACCTTGAAATTAGACAAATTGGATATCAGTCAGGCCAGAAAGCCCTGTACAGGGTGAACTGTGAGTTACAAGACAAACCACTTCATTTACCACTGAAGGTGTGCTGGAGTAGCTCTGGCACTGGGTGTGTTCTGCAGGTGCCTGTTAAATACAAGGCAATTGACTCCTAGGGCTCAACTTCCCAAGAAATTGGCACCAGGCGAAGTGCTGCGGTTGCTGAAAAGCAAATCAGAATCCCTGTGGACTGTCATATCCCGTTTGTAATTTCTTCTTTTCTATCTGCATGGAAAAATGAAAAATGGTTTGTAAATGTGCTGAAGATCTGGGGCTGGGGAAAGAGTTTGTCCCTGCTGGTGGCTACATGGCAAGATCTTAGATGCAGACACTGAAAACAGTTCCTGATGTGTGAGAGCAAAAAGGGGCTGAGGACTGCTGCTCCGTGTTTAAGTCAATGAATTTTCAGCCTCTTGGCTATTCCCTGTCTGCATCTGTCACTCCTGATGAGCAGTCTCTTTCCTGCAGAGAGCTTGTCTGCCTTTGCTTGTGTTTTATTGCTCCCACTGTCCTTGTATTAAAATGGGACAGGTTTCTGTACTGCAAGGGAAAAATAGTGATTGCAGCAAGTGAGGAATAAGCAGCAGCCATGGCCAAATGCTTCATCTTGACTTAATGCAAATATCCAAACAAAAAAATTCTCAGTAAGAAGGAAGGAAAAAAGCTTCACAGTAACAAAGAGCAGAGTCTAGAAACTGTGAGACTGGATGGGGTGGCAATTCACTTATTATCTTGGTGTGCTTTGAGGGAGTGCTTTTGAAATACGCATAAAAGGAATTAATAGAGTTTATAAATAATAACAAATGATATCTAATATTTTAATTGGTATGAAGTCTCTCAACTTTCACTCCAGGGAGCTCTGCAAGCAGATTTTCATTTAACCTCTTCACTTATGTGTGAGGTGGTGAAGTATTGTCTCTGTCTCATGCATAAATAAATTATGATGCAGGGCCAGATTTGAAGAAAGCAGCTTTTTCAGACCTTCAGGGTCCTGTTTCCCGCAAATTCTGGCACCCTTGTATGCCAACAGCCCAGGTGGCTGCAACTCTAAGGCTGGGAAGGGAGTGCTGTGTCTCTGAATCTCAGAGAAGCCAGAAAGAAGGGGGTAATTGAGGAAAGTTGAAAGAGATCCAACTGTAATGTTACAGCTGGGTTTTGGTATTTTTTATTTAATCCTCCTAGGTTTTACTGTTTTGTTTTGTTTTATTTTGTTTTAAACCAGACATTTACATTTTCAGTATGGAAGCTGAGTTCCCCCTCTTACAGTGTTGTTTTTTGCAGCAAGCCCAGAAATCATGCCCCAGTTCTGGAACTTTCAGAGATTTGGCTGCACTTTTCTAGTAACACCATTTTCCAGTTCTACAGTAAACACAGGATGTGTATAACAGGCATTGCTGACCAGGTCGTGCCATTGGATGAATAATTCTCCCCAGATTAGTATCTGTCTCAGAGCCCCAGACCCCAGAACTGTCTCAGCAGGGTACGCAGAACTGAATTTCACTACACCAAAGACTATGGTCTGGACAGAAGAGGGTGACAGCTGGTGATTTTTACAGGAGCAACTGGGTCTACTAGCAGTATCCTTCCTCTTATGCTTCTGGATCTTTGAGTTGCTGAAGGCAGCATCCAGCCTTTTTGCAATTCAGCTGGAGGCAAATGCACATCAACAGCATTGCTGCTACACTGCCTGAGGTAACTGCTTATTTTGCCTGTGTCCAGAGTTGGCCTTGGTCTGATCAGAAGTGAATAAGAGGGGATGATGCAGACCAGTTTCTCCTTCAATAGCATGTGCTGTGAGAGTCTTTCATCTTAGGGATAGAACTAAGGCTGCAAACTTCAGCTGAAGTGCTGCTGTGTATTTGCAAGTTCAGACAAGGGCTGTCTGTCTCCCTATGAGGGACACATAAATCTTTTGTTTTCCTTCTTTATGTTGTACTTGAGTTTTTCCATAGCAGAAGTGATGCTGAGAAGGAGGTGAGGACTGAGCTAGCAGTACAGCAGACTTACAGTGCGACTGCAAGCCTAGGAGAAACATCACAAACATCAGCAGCACCAGACAAAAATATTGAGCAACTGGTAAATTCAATTTCCACAATACATTAGATTCTTCAGCCCTTTCCATACTGGGTAGTGATTCTCCATTACATTGAAGGATCATTGAATCACTTTCTGGTAAGGAGAAAATTGATAAGGCTTTAGTGTTGTTGCTTGATTATTGTTCCCAAAGACTCTGTGTCTTGGCACATCATCATTGAAGAAAATAAAGGAACAAACCACATTGCAATTAGTTTGGCTTCAATTTACCATTTACAGTAAAGAATATATCCAGCTTCTTTCTCTCTTTTGCGTGGATCTGATGGATGGATGTACTTTGCATGCATGGAATTGATGAGGCTTTTCCCTCTTTCTGTGGTAAGACTGCTGGCAGAGACTGACAATCCTCTTGCCTCATTTCCCTTTTCTCTTTCTCTTTTTTTTTGTTTTTTTCTCATTTCTTTGTTTTCCTTTGTTTCAAATTGGGGTTTCCCATTAGGAGGTCTGGCACCTACTGGCATATTGCCATACAATTCCCACACCTGACTGCTATTCTGGCACTGAACATCACAGCACTGTGGTTTCCCAGAGGTCAGTGGAGCCCATTAACCCTAAGGGTCACAGTCCAGTAAAATCAAACACATTTCATGCCAACCTTTTACTCTAACTGCCTAATTTTCCAGTGCTTCCTCATAATTGGAAAAAAATTGGAATGGAATTGGAAAAAATTATTCATAGTTTTGCCATATGTAACTTTCAGAAAGATGGGAATGACTTTAAATGGAAATACAAAATAGAGAGTAAATGTAAGTAGGGTGGAAGAGATACTGAATATTACTTTCTTGAAAACATTTTGTTATTCACAAAGTTTGGCAAAATTTTTGTGGAAAATCCCACTGCAGTTTGTCAACTGCTTCTAGCAAAAAGAAGGGGCCGTGTGGGAAGCCACAGGAAGGATTCACTGATGATTCCACTGAGCCGGTGGTTTGCTGTATGAGGTTTGCCTGCAATGTTGTGTCTTGCTTAGAAAATGACTCATTTAGCACTAAAGACAGTCGAAACTAATCACTAGGTAAGGAGGAATGATGACATATGCCAGTAACAAACTGATCCATGCTGATGAAATTTAAAGGTTAAGCACAGGTTATTATTTAATAACAGATGACCATAGCAAATCATCACTTAAAGTACATCTAGAATGCTCTGAAAAATGCTTAATGTTATCTAGTATCTTTTCCATATTTGCAAGTACATTTTAAAAGCTGTACATAAAAAATTGTCTCCGTAGTAATGGGGAAAGAAATTAAGAAAACTGAATTAAAATTCTGAATTTTGCTATGAAGATGTCCTCTGCTTTCCCTCAAGATACTGAAATCAGCAATACTCCTTATGGTGCACATCTCAAAATCCCCATTGGCCACAGCATGAAGTTTTGCTGCTGGAATTTTTTTGCTGTTGTTTAAGGGGGGGAACAATGACCTTGATTAAACTCCTAAGTTTCCATGCATACATCTGCACCTCCAGCACACCTGCACAGACATATCAACCCGAAGATTTTCAGTAGTGTATCATAAGAATCACAAAATATATTAAGAGATTTTGTAGCTAAGAAACATGAGGGCCAAACTTAATCACACTTACAGCAAAATTCCCATTAATGTCTGTGGCGCTGTTATAGAAGAGTTCTGAACTCAGAGGAAATAGCATTTTGTATACTTGTTTCTAAAGGAGAAACAAGCCCAGCCTGTTTTCTGTGTACTTTACAATGCCTGAAGTTGACAACATTGCAAATGATAAGCTGCTGCAATCATCACCAGCCACTTCAGCAAAGAAATCGCTATTAGTGTGATAATAGATTTTTATTCTAATCTCTTGCCAAATAAGCATCAACTCTAAGTACTCAAGGGGTTTTTACTGAATGTCAGCTGAGTAAAGGAAAGATGACACCTTGGGAACTTAAGTCCTCAAGAGTTGGTGATGTGATACTTCTGGAGGGACAAGAAGGCTAAGAGGTAATGAAGCAGAAGGTCTGATGTGAAGATGAAGTTGGCTTTGGCAGGATTGTTTGTCAGCATTTGCCCGCACAGCCCACTGGGGAAGGAAAGGGATGAAAGGGAGGATAGTAACAGAGACTCAGTCATAGCCAGAATTACTAACCAGCTTAACTGTGTCTTCTGTGTTGTTTGTGTTTTTTGATGTGCAAGAAGAGGGAAAACTCACATGTGAAAACTTGTGATGCAAAGAAACTGCTTCCCTTCCTTTTCCTGCCAGTCTTGATTTTCTTGTGTGCACTACACTCTTTTTCTAACCTGTTCGCATCTGTTCTCCCTCCCTCATCCTATCTACAGTGACACCTCTGCTGTTGTTACTCCACTCCTCCCCTGGCTTCCGCTTTACTACCTTTTGGTTCTTCTTCCATACCCCTCCTCTCATACATGTTTTTCTCTGTAGGTACCTGTCCTATTCAACATTTCAAATATCTAGAAGGGGTCTGCAGCTGGGGGAAAAGGAAAGGATGTCTTCCAGCAAGGGCAAAGAGAAGGAAAATTAAGAGTGTTTAGTACCTGACATTTCAAAAAACGAAGCCTAATTCCTCTCACAAGGCCTCCCCAATTCCCTGCCTTCTTCTGCTAGTATGTAACTATGGGAGCCGGCTATAAAAGCTTCAGTAATGACGGTATTCAGAAGCAGTGTAAAGTGAGTGAGAGCCTGGCCCTGTGCTGATCAGGATCTCACCCTCTGCACTCTGGGGCATCGCTGCTCTGATGGCTGGAGAAGTGAGGAAGGGAGAATCTAATGGGTCAGACAATCTGAGTACTCAAACGTCCTGCCTGTGAGTTGTGCCTCTACCTTTGTTGACGTGTATGCTGTCCTGAGATGTTTCAGGAGGAGGGAAACCAGCCAAGCACTGCTACAGGACTGGGTACTAATCCTGGACTTCCAGTTCCCTGCTCTGCCCCAGGCTACAAGTTTTCGTGTCTGAGATAAGGAAAGTGCTGAAGCCTTCAAACCCACTGGTATCCTAGGACTTGAGGGTATTTTCCATTAAGGTTTTGTTGTTGGCTTTTAAGTCACTGTTACTTTTTCAGTGAATAATGGAAGCCTATACCCTTCCCTGTACTTTAATGTTACACAGAAAATACAACTCATGCAAGAACCATAACTTCTAATAAGCAGATCTGTTTGGTGGGGAAGGCTCATAAAAGATAGATTTTGAGAAAATACACAGTTCTAATCCAAGCTTATTTTTCAGAATGGCATTAAAGTGATGGCTAACAACCTCATGAAAAGATTTTTCTGTAGCACACCGTGAATATTAAATATTTATGGCTAATAGATGTGAAAGGTGTGCAGGGAAAAAAGCAAGAGAGAGTAAGTGCGTTGATGTGGAGGAGAAAAATAGGCTTTTATTTGTTGTTCATCTCTTGAATATTTTTAACCTTACAATACACGCAAAGTACAAAGAACTCTCTCTTGTGAAGGAGGATGCTGGGAATGGTGACGAGGGAGGAAGAGCTGTCCACAGCTCTACTTGCCCAGTGACATGGAGCAGATAAGTGATGACTGTGAGGTGGAGGCGGTTTTCTGGCCTTCTCTGGATCCAAAGGTCACTGAGACTGAATGGCAGTCTACTCTTATTTTGTGTGGGTCCTTTATGCCTCAATAATCCTAACATGACATCTAGTTCCCATCTAAGGAGGGAAAGAAAAATTAAAGAAAATATTTTAGTCCTAAAAGTTTAAAATTCTGAAGGGGTTTCCTTCCTAATTGATCTGTTTGTGTTTTCTCATAGAACCTGGAGAACAGGGAACTACTGGCAGTTTTGGTCATGTGTAAAAGTTCTGATTTCTGACTAAACGGAGGATAACTGGTGTCTACCTCTTAATGAAATATGACCTGGATTTCAGGATTCTACTTTTGGATTGCTGAGGAAAGCACTTCCATGTGCAAATTCAATCCTGAACAATCAGCTTCCAGCTCTATCGATCAGCAGCTCTCCTTGCTGTGTTCAGAGTAGAGTTTGCTGGCTTTTCTGAAATAACTGGGGTGACAGCAAAAGACAAAAACCTCTGTGTGATTCTTGAAGAAGCTAAGGATTACTGGTAGTCTTCTTTAAAATTTGTTTGTTTATTGTAAATAAATGTCAGGCAGCTTTTTCATGTGCATGTTTCATTCATCTTGTTTTCAAGTTAAATGAAAGAGTCTTTATATTGTAGTTTTGTTGCAAAATGGGAATGGTTAAAGGAATAGGTTCCAAATGAATTACATGAGAAATCTACCCAGTTATCCATCTGTAAATATGTCTGCAAAGTATTTCTGAAACTGAAAGTTAAACTAAATGATCGGCTGATTTTATTGACATGGATTTTTCTTTTTTTCTGAGATGATACAAGTCATCCTTGCTCTCTATTCCCTTTTCTCCTCCCAAATAACTTTTCTAAGCCAAAACCAGTGTTCGTTATTAAATTATGAATACTGAATGAAAGCCTGTGGGCATGCTGAGTGTCTGCCATTTTAGCAGGTGTATCGATCCTTGAAAACATCCTACATGAGCTGCTTTGCACAAACAATTTCTCCTCTATTCAATTGGAACAGTCAGACACTTGTATAATTAAAACTCTAGTAATTATCTGCCTGAGAAACTCCAGCAGCAGCAGCAATCCTGATGAGACAATAGGCAGCAAGGCATGGCAGGGACTGTGCCTGCTCCCACTTGCTGGAAGCTTGTCGCCAGACACCTCTTTCTGCCTCACAGGCTGACACATCTCAGATGCTTCAGTGTCACTGCATGGAGAAACCCCCCACACAAACCAGCTGTGTGTGTGCCACATGTGACACCTACACAGTCTGGCTTGCTCAGAACAGCCATGAGTTCAGTTTCAAACTTGAATTCTCTCTGGGTGGGAAGAGTGGTATGCTTCTGTTGGGATTCGCTTTTGTTTTAACTTGCTTAATTTGGGTCAATAGATTACAAGGATGAGAAACTAAGTACTTGCTCTTGAAAGTCTTATAGTCCTGCTATGGTTGGCTGGGCTGAAAACGGATCTGGACAACTGGTTCTAAGACAGAATGTAGAGATTCTCCATGGGATACCCCAAGCAGTGCTTGCATAACTGAAATGGTGAGCATGGAAAGAAAGACTGGTGGTCTTAAGGTATTCTTAAGTTCCTTTAGTATTGAAAACAGACAAAATACAGGGAAAAAGTTATGTTTACTTTTATTCAAGAGATTATTTTAAAAAATGTCTCCTGTATGGATCTTGAGCATGCAGGAAATGAAACTGTGCAGGGAAATGTCTTTTGATTTTCTGCAAGTGACATACTAACAGTCACGTGTCCCCCCTTCACTTCTGTAGCTGCACTGAAGTGTAGCCCAACTTCTCTGCTGTGCTTGTATTCCTGGGCCCTTACCAGCTGCTCCTACCCTTTGACAATGATGTGGCATAGTGTTGAAGTGCTTCAGGGTGTCCAGGACTCCAAGTAGGCTCTCCAGCTGCATGAAGGTGCATGCACATTTAGTAAAAAACTTTCATTTCCATTTTTGGAATTCAGAACACTGCCAGATTTCATCTGGAGTGAGATTTTGTAGTATGAAAATGGTTCTAGAAAGTCCCCTGTAAGGGAGAAGTTTTAAAAGAAATCAACAAGTTGGAATATCTTTCAATGAAGAAGCTGAGAAATGAAAATAAATGAGATGTGCTTTAAGGTCCCTTCCAACACAAATCATTCTACAATTCTATCATTCTGTCTGATCTGGATCGGTCATTTTAATGCCAAAGAATTCAGACCTTGTGTGTAATTTATGTTCTGAGAAAATAGTTGACATAGTTACAGCTGGGAAGTCAAAGTTATAAAGAGTTGCAATTTGTGTCTTGCTACCTCTCACTACTCCCTGGAGAAAAAAAATAATTTCCCTTTTTCTCTAAATGTTTTGTTTGCTTGCTGGTTTAAATTAGAATGGATCTTGTCTTCAGCGTTTTGTTTGATTTGTCTTTTTCATGATGCCAAAGAGTTTTGCTCAGAAACTGTTCCAGTGCTGCTGATGAGAAAAAATTACCTCAACCAATAAATGACTATGAAATGAATAACTTATAAATTTTTTTTATTTATTTAACATTTAGTGACGATCTTTTGTGTAGAATAAACAGGTGATGAAGACAAGATGAAGATAATAGCAGTCTCATCCAGACTGGTGTAGCCCTTGTTATTTATGTTAACTGCAAAACTAGCTGTGGTTATCCACTATGTTAAACTAAACCCTATAGAATACCTACCCTCTGACTGACTCATTATTTCCACCAGTTGAGTATTAATTCGTAAACATGCAGTCTTTATGAACAAGATTTTTCAGGCAATATTTTCCCACGTTTCTGAAATGATTTATTGTCAGATTTAGTGCTAAAGATTACTTCGTGCCTTGCACTTGGGAGTTGTTCTGGAGGTCATAGTTACTCATATCAATAAAAGTTATATCAGAAACATTCTTTACCCATTAGGTGTATTTTCAGTGCTTGTAGCTTCATTAGCTTCTAAACCCATAGACTGTACTTGTTGCTGCATCAAGTTTTACATCAGTTCAGAATTGTAATAATAGAATTTCCATATTCCAAGGTTTGAATTTGTTATATTTGGTTTAATCTATGATAATGTACGCCAAATCTTGTCACCAGCCATGAAGAATTTGTCATACTATCTTGTTTAAATGTGCCCTCAGATTTTGGTGAGATTATTTCAGTTTTACTTGTGGCTTCCTCTACAAGCATTAATCCAAGCATGTACTTTGGGCAAGTATTTTCAAGCAAATATAGTATAACCATAGGGAATTATTAGATTATCTGGAGGGTTAATGTGTTCTAAAAGGAATGTGGAAGACTTGCAAATGTCTTTCAGTTTCCTGACATTTGACCCCGACAATGAACATCATCTGTTATTGGTAGCAGATTGTGTCTGGAGCTTTCCTCAATGCTCTCCATGTTCCTTGAGTATATTCCATAGAGTAAAACATCAGTACGCTCCTTCTGTATCTTCCATATGTCAAACCAGTACAAAAGCAGTGTAAAGTCTTATTAATTGATTTGATACTTTTGGCTCGCTCTATAGTGTTACCTTTTTGTTGTTGTTGTAGATTATCAGTGAAGTACTTTGTGATGGGTACTCAGTAAAATACTTGATTTTTACTCCTTTTACTCCTTTCAGTTGCTTTTCTACTGAAAGTGATTTCTCCTCCTGAGATTACTTTTGCTCGGGCTGTGTCACTGGGGGCTGAGCTCTTCTCTTTGCTGCGGATACACCCGTATCCATTTTGCAGAACAGTCTCAGTAACTATTTTTAAAAGAGAGCAACGTCAATGCATGGAGGGGTAGAGTGGTGTTTTGTTGTGATTCTATCTGGGGTAGGACTCGAAGGCTTCTCTGCTTTGTTACTAGATGAGCACTTGAACTGTGCATCAATTTGCTTCAAAAGCAATGCTAAGGATAATCTGCCATAGCACTCCCTTTTGTGCTTGTCCTGGGAAGGGTAGGTACTGACGCTCCTAAAGATCACTTGACCAAATTTTCTCTTCCTTTCCACCCTCATAAGCAATGAGAAGAATGGGTTTCCACTGTATAATTTAACTTAAAATAAAATCAATTTGCATGTATCAAAGCAGAAGACTGACACAGAATTCCATTGAAATAATTTGTCACGCTACAAGCAAATGACAGCTATGAAATCATTAATCTTTTAATACTTCCACCAGAAACATGGAAAAGAAATTCAAAGTTGATAATTGTTGATAGGCTAGAGCTGAGCCTGAGGACAAGGATAATCTTTCTGCATAGCTGAACTAATTCTTCTATTTTCAATCTATCCTTTAGCTTAAAATACTGATTTTCAGAAATTTGAGTATGAGATAAATGTGATGCACTAATACCTAAGGTTGTTACAACTCTCTTTGAAAGAAGTTTCCTACCTGCTGCTAGTATTAAAATCTGATGCATTTGGGGTGGACACATGTATGGATTTTGTCAACATGGAATGCAAAGCGAAGGATTTTGACATGCAAATCACAGACTCCTTTGAGAGCTGCTTGTAAAGCTTGCAGCACTGAGGTCAACTCCACTGCAGAACCAGCCAAGGCAACGATTCTCTGTCCTTTGGGATTTGACCAATATGCATTTATTTATCGGAATGGGAAAATGTCACGAATAGTCAGTAAATGATCTTAAAACTGAAAAATTAAAGCAAAGCTTTATTTAGTACACTTCCTATAAAACTATTTCTGCTCTCCCAAATAGCACTTTGTGTGGCTCTGGTCTGTGTTGGTGTCACAGCTGCACTCAGCAACACTATAAATCATACATTACACTTCAGATCTGGAAGTTCAGCGAAGTTCAAATTATTTTGAACAAAGAGATTTGCACCACTGATTTGAGTTCATGAACTTTTGTCTGCTACTTACATATTTCTTTCTTTGAAGGAAAATCTGATTAAGAGCAAACTGTAAATGCTTTGCAGCTAAAAGGAAATGTGTGTTATACCAAAAACTGAGTGCCTGATGCAGAAAAGCTGGTTGGTGTATCTGTGCTGGTAATCCCTCTTACTGTGACATTGCTTCATAGAAGCAAAAGAGCATGTTAGACTGATTATTTTTCTTGATACCACTTGGGCTGAATAAATTAAATTCTTATAGAAAAAACACTTTTACCACTACAGTTACATCTCCATGTGTGCCTTTGCTGATCATGGAAATCATCTTTCTACAGAACTATTCCTGTCTTAGTAAGAATAATCAGAATAGAAGTATGTCTTTCCCTTTGCCAAGCCTTGCCCCCAAAATTAGGATTTCTGATTTGACTTTCATGCTTTCAAAGAAACATTATTATTTTGCTTTCCTAGTGTCTTTGTGTTTGTTTGCCCAGTAGGCTGAGAAGTACTTTTATTTTATGTTAAGTACCCAAGTAGTGCCTGGCATTGTCAGACACATATTTGCTACATTCCTTTGGAGATTCACAGCTCCTGATGGCAGGGATGAAGGCCCCTAACTACAGGCCCCGTCATGTGGACTGTGAGTTCAGAGCATTGCTTCAGTGTTGCTGCTTGCCGAGATGTTCTGCAACAACCTTATTTATCTCCCACCCTGACAAAATGAGAAATCCAGGGAAATGGTACTCCCAACTTTAGAACCACTTTGGCACCAAACTAGGGAGTGCCCTGCTCAGGAGAGAAGAAAATACCTATAGTTCTGAAAAGTCTCTGGTTTTTTTTCCATTCCCCTTTCCAAGTGTTGTATTCTACCTGCTCCCTTACTCACCCAGTTTGTTTTACTGATCCATGCTCCCACACTTAGGGTTTCCATCCAAGCAGAATACTTTTCCCCAGGGCTGTTGGAATGAAATAAAAATTTAGTTGCAGCTTAATCTTGTTTTATTTCAGATATGGCTGGTCACAAGGGCAGATTTGATATTCTGCAATTGAAATTTTGTAACTCCTCGTCATGCTATTGAAAACTGGAGATGGTTCTTGGCCATTTCCTGCATATGTGAGTTTTTCAAAATACTCTGATATCCTCCCAGGCAAGCTGCTTTGTATCTGTGAGAAAGGGATGGAGCTGGTGTGTCTCGTAAACACTGGGGAGCAGCCAGAGCAGGGGGTGCACACGGGAGCAGGAGAAGTGCTGTGCAGCTTCAAATCAAAAGTCAGTCTAGACCTTTTTCTGTCCACAGCACTGGCTGATGGTCTTACAGAACTTACAGAACTTACGGAATAAAATAAGAACAGTGAACACGTGGAAAATTCTTCCTAACTTCAGCAGTTTTAGGATTTCTTAAACTGATCTCTGTATCTCTATAATCTTACTAAATACCTCTAAATAAATCTGTCCCCATGAATGTATCTGCTATAGGCACCGGTGAAAAATAAGCATACTGAAGTCAGCTAAATATTTTTTACTTGAATCTATTTCTAAATATTGTTTTGGGATTGTTTTTTCTTTTTATTTATAATTATGGCAATCAATGTATAGAGCAAACACTTAAAAAAAATTTTGCTAAATGTTTTATTGTCTTTGTGGACAAATCTAAAAAATGTCCCCTAAACTTTATCCTTTATTACTTATTTTCACACAACGTGTACATTTTGTGCTGAGCATTTTGACACTGAGAGGCATCTGCCTGGGCTGGAAAGCACCCTGCAATCATGGTTCAGGGGCTTAGTTTGAGATCCCTGCTCAGGTCATTCGTCCTGTACTACATTATGGTGCATTTTGGAAAGCAAAAGACCATTTCTGCCATGTGCGTAGTCAGACTGGGAAGACAAACCTGTAAAAGAGAAGGAGAACAGGAGGGATAAGAACCACAGCCCACACAGGGTTACTGAGGACATTCAGAGGGACAGAGCTTCAGGACAGCTGTAATGGAAAGAATTCCTAAGTAATTAGAAGCCTCAAATATGTTTTAAATTATAAAAGGCTTATGTGAAAGTGAGCAGCAAGCAAGAAGCTGCTAGGAGGAGTGTCTATCTAAACATCTGTGTTTAAATTTTCCATTTCAAATGAGAACAAGAAGCCATGTCTGTGTTTGTCCAGATCCAAGGCTTTTTTTCGCTCCCCTGTTGTTTGCAGAGCAGTTAACACACAATTGGCTTGAAAGAAGGGACTTGTGATGGAGCCATATGTTATTGACCCCAGAGCAGACTCCTAACCAGATCCTGTCCCAGTGGGCCACCAAATCACCATCTGAAACTTCCCCTTTTGCCTTAACTGCTATAGAACAAAGAGTGTGAAGCTGTGTGAGCAGAGATGACTCTGACACCACACAGGCAGGTGTGCTCCCACTGGATTGGATGTTGATGATCTAATAGAGATTAGCCCAAGAAGTGCTGCAGTTTCTGTCCCATCTCTTCAGGAAGCAATGTGACTTCCATCTGGTCCTCTCCAATGGACAGTGGGTGGGAAAGCACGTAACTTCACCATGATCTTTCAGGTTTCTGTGACAATGATAATCAGATTTAATAAATGTTGTGCTGCTATACTAGATTGAGGGATATTAGAGATAAATTTTCAAAGGATGTTTCTGGAATTGTGTGGCTTGTGCCTGACATCATCCCTGCAATGTGCAGCACAGATGTGACTGGAAGGTCTGGCTGCATCACGGCAGCCTCTTTTAGAGAGACTGCTGGGATGAATTAGTACTCTTTGTGACAGTCCTTTTGTATGTGTAAACTGTGCTAGGATTAGTTTCTGACATATAAAGATACCCAGTAGGCTGGCCATTCTCACTAAAACTGGACAAAGAGGTCTGCCTAGGAATTTCTCCTAGGAAATTAGGAGAATAACCAGCTCACTGTCCTGCCCCCTCTTTCTTAGAAAATTACAGTTAACTTTTCATAGACTCTAGCCAAGAAAAATACTTTGCAGGGCAGCTTCTCTATAAAAGTAAGTAGAGGTAGGTGTGCTTCGCAACAACCACTCTCATATGTGACAGGTTTTAGCCTAATACAGTGGTTCATGCTCTGATTTCTGCTTCTGTTTACAGATCTCTAAATAAAGCTCAGAAGTATCACAGTTTGTGTGTTTGCAGCAATTCCCGGCACATATGTTTATATGTACACAGGTATTCATACTGGCTTCCTGTCACAAAAGGCCCTTGCATGCTTTTACCAAGTGCTCCAACACAAGTGCCCAGGTTTTCACAACTGCTTAGCTCACTGGATGCAAAGGCCTTTCAAATATTTAGATGAAAATATTTCTGTTGGATTGCTAGGAGTTTTGAACACATGGTTAGAAATGTCCAGACATGATCTGAGCTCTCTTCCGTTTCATACATACTGTTAAATGCCATGGGTGCATCTTCCTGCTATACTGGTCTCAGAGACAGAGAATTAACAGAGAAAGGGTCCTGACTCCTCTTGAGAGCCACTGTCATTTCTTAGCTCTTTAGAAAGTATTGGTGGTGCAGGTAACATTTTTTTTCACCGTCACTGAATTCAAAACTACTGATGTGAATCACCACAACTCCCTATTTCTGGGGGTTCGTACTGGGACCAGTAAACAGGATAGGGTTTATTAATTACCATGGAAAAGAAGCAGGGGAAGAAATCCAGATGGACTAGCCAGCCTTCACTGCATCCAAGTGAGTATAAACAACATTAAGAGATGAGAGAAACAAATGTAATGCCATTGTTTATGGTCAGATTAAAAGCATGGGATAAATTCCAACTACTGCTGAAAACAGTTTGGCAGGAAGGGTGTTTCATCCCATGGTGAACCAAGGGATGTACATTTGTGAGAAAGGTATGTGCTTCCCCTCGTCTTGCCCAGGATCTGAGGAGCCTTGAGGTGCTTACAACAACTACAAGGAAGTGTACAGAAATTGTTTCCCCCTGAAGTGGCCTAGGATTTAAATGAGTTTTAATATTTCATCAGCTCTTATTTTGATCTATTATTTCGCCAGCTCATATTTTTAAGTATTCTAAATGTTATTTATCACTAAAGTGAACAGTTAGGGTTTTTTTAGCATGATGCAGTTCAGACCTCTCTATGCTGACAGGAAATTGGGATACTTAGTTATGTTGCAGCACGCAGGGAGCAGAGGAAACAATTGACCCCACCTCTGCTTTCCCCAAGCTCTGGCATGGCCCCAGGGCTCTTCCTCTGGGGAAGGAGATATTGTAACAGGAGAGGGGTGTTTGTCACTCTCCCTGGCAGCTAGGGTTGTGACCTAAAGCAGGTGAGGTGATTCGTGTGAGTGTGATGGGGCAGACACAGGAGTGTGACCATCTGCCAGTGATAATACGCAGTAGCAGGTTGGACACAGAAGCCGAGCACGAGGGAGACGACGGCCCCTGGTCCATCCCCTGATTCTGCTCACCCCCACAGGCCATTGCCATTGTATGATGAACTGCAGGTCATCCTTTACGTATGAGAAAAGAGCACTGCAAACCCTAACTTCCTGTCCACAGTATCTGAAGTAAGTGAATAGCATTGCAAGTGACATTCTTTTTCATAAATTCATCTGAGTATAATTTCTAAAGGAAGAACCAAACAGCTGGTAATTTATTTTTCATTTTCATGATGTACTTATGTTGTTGAGGGTCAGTGGTGTCCAAAACTTGCACAAAGCAGGCACAGATATGTACTGTCAGTGACCACCTTCACAATGATCAGTGATTATTTCAGCTCACACAGCAGAAGGGCTGACCATCGCTTTTGTCAGCATAGTCCAGTGCATCTGCTCCTGGCTGTGAGACACGGTGGCGACTGTGTGGCTGAGCAGTCCTATCCCACTTACCCCTCCACTGGTCCAGGCTGTTGCTCCATCTTGTCAGCAATGGAGACAAAGTTGGCTGTGATGTGTGTGCTGTGGCTGTACTGCGCTTGTGTAACTGGCAGAGCTGATGGGACAAAACTTTTCTCTTGTTACCACAACAGTGTGATTGTGCTGTGTATTTTCTCACCCTTGTGCTATCTGCAAAGAGGAGGATGATGCTGGAGAACAGTTGGATTTGTTCAGCTGAGAATTTCCCTGCTAAAGGACACCTTTTGGATGATATGTAGTTGTGGTATCCAGTTCCTTTGCTTCTTCCTTGTCCAGGTTTAGCATGGAGGATAAGACCAGGTAATGCTGTGGCACATGGCCTGTCGTGAGCTATTTAGTCTGCAGATTTTGTCCCCACATGTGAAGTAGTACTTGGCTAACTGGTACTCCGGCCAAATCTCTTCTTTTGGCAAGCAATTTATTAAGGAGATAAATAACTTCTCAACAAAGCTAAATGGCTTTTATTAGCATCAGAGTTTGCATTGGAAACAATGAAGAAGCCTCGGTGTGCACTCAAATTTTATAGCAAGATTTTTAGCTCTGGGATCAGAGTATTAGGGATCCATGCATCTAAATTCCATTCCTAAGAAAGTATTTTCATCTCAACTTTCATAGATGAACTTGTTTCTACATGGAAATGCCTAGAAACCACTCCAAAATAGGTGGAGACCTAAGTAGTCTTTTGGGCAGCTCCATCCATATAATTAGACACACTCAAAATTCCTAGGGCTGGAGACTTTCCCAGAACATCTATGCTAACAAAATGTTCTTTTCATTTGGAGAGACCCTCATTTAACATGGTCAAAGTTTGACTGTATAAGCACGGGGAACTTAAGAAGGGACTTTCTGGGAAATTCGGTGACAAAACAAATCACAGCGTTTTAGCAAAATTATAGAATTCTTTAAGTGTTACCACAGCATTTAAAATGAAAGTGACAGGTGTTCCTTGTTCTTTGATAGCTGTGACCTCCACAAGCACCACAGAGAGCTATTTGTTACATCACTATGCTGGCTTTGAAAAACTGTTTGCCAGCTCTCTTCTTGTTCAAAGTGTGATGAAAACCTTGGTCATTTCTTCCTCCCTGGGAGAAGCATGGCTTGGGAAGCATTGTATAAACAGGGGGATTCAATGCCTGGTTCAGATATGAGCAGTAAACAGGACAGCCAGCAAGGCCAAGGCCTCCCAGCACCCAGACTGTTGCCTCTCGGGCAGACCAAACTTCCTCTCAGTCTGCTTTCAGCACAGACTTAAAGAACAATTGTCTTTATTGCTCCCTTCCCTCATAGTGCTACACTTTTAAATACTGCATTGCCATTGTATGATTCTCCAGTTTCCTCCATGCTATTGAATTCTATTTTCTGTTACAAAGTTAGGACAAGACTGTGTTTATTTTCAGAAATCCAGCCCCAGAGGAAACAATTCTGGTTTTCCTCTTTTTGGCCATCTGTCTTGCTGATAATTTGTTGTATTGCAGACAAAACTTATTTTTAGTTAATTCTGAGCTTCAGCATGTGGTTTTGTTGCCCAGCACTGTTTTGCCTGTTTCATGATAATTTATCAAGACGTTTCCGCATAGTCATGTTCTTTACAGTAAACATCTCTCTGAAGAAGCTTGTCTCCCATTTCAGTTCTGTTACACTTGGGAATATGCAAAAAGTCTCAGGTTTCTCACTGAGGGTGGAAATTGCAGTCTTGCTGAATCTGAAATTATAATTTTTTTAATTTCTTTTTTTTTTATGCCCAACGTATTTAACCACAGAATCATGAAGTTGTTTAGGTTTGAAAGGGACCTTAAAAAACATTTAATTGCAACCTTCCTGCCATGGACAGGGGCACCTTCCACTAGACCAGATTGCTCAAAGTTCCATCCAAACTTGGCCCTGATCTTCCAGAGACTTGGCATCCAAACTTTTTTGAGCAACCTGTGCCAGTGCCTCACCATCCTCACAGCAAAGAATTTCTTCCTAATACCTAATCTAAACCTACACTCTTTCAGTTCAGAGCCATTACCTCTTCTCCCCTACCCGCCCTTGTAAAAAGTCTCTCTCCTGCTTTCCTGTAGGTCCTCTTTAGGGACTGGAAGATGCTGTAAGGTCTCCTTGGATCCTTCTCTTCTCCAGGCTGAACAAACCCAACTCTCTCAGCTTGTCTTCATAGGAGAGGTGATGGAAATTAAAAGAATGAAGATGAAAAAAAACCCCAACAATCCTGAATCAATAAACAAAAGATCCCAAAGCATACAGTCCTCTTGCTCTTTTCAAAATATTAGAATAGAGTATTTCAGTTGGAAGGGACCTAGAACTTAAAGGTTTGTTGTGGGTGCTGTAGGCTTAAGGAAAAACAAATAAACTAAAAAACCGCAACCCCCCCAAAGTGGCTCTCAACATCTACTACGATCAGTATAAGATTTAAGATAAGAGCTCCCACTCATTAAGTTAACATTCTGAGGTTTTGTGAATGGTGACTACCAAACTGTAGAATGAAACCTCACAGACAGAAAAGGACCAAAATTATAAGTAAGCATCATGTAAGAAGGTGACAAACACCACCCCTCCCCCAAAAAAAGCCCAAAACAAAACAAAGGAAAACAAAACAAATATAGTGGCAACATAGAAGATGCACTGAATATATTTTTAAAAGAAAATTTTAAAAGCAAGGAAAAAGTTTGATCAGAGATATAATTTCCACTAAGGTGGTATTTCTTTTGAAGTGAAACACCAGAAAGAGGAAACCTTTTATTGTTATTTCTTGCCCTAGTGAGACAGGATATCACTCACGGAAAAGTGGGAAAGCAGTGTCAAATACTGGCGACAGGAAACATAACATCAGCAAATTTTTTTTAAGGCCCACTGGTCTTAGGGTGAGTTGTTTTAAAATTACAGAGCTACTGAAGGACAATAGGCACCTATTTGTGAGCCAAGCAGCAGTTCTCATATCCTTTATGCAGAGAATTTTCCCCTCATTGCCTTCAGGGATGCAGCCTCCCATACCAAAGGAGGAAAATACTAGCAGGGTGTGAGGAACAGATTCACTCTTTTAACATGTTGGTTCAAAAGGGGAAAGCTGAGTCACTATTCTGCAAATAGAAATAATGACAGGTATCATGGCAAAGCAGAAAAGGAGAATTTTCAAATTCCCCTGGGTTTCGAGCTTGCTAAAGAATGATAACATGGGAGTCTTTTTTCCTCTCAGTTACGCACTTAGAAATGTTCTGGGTGGTATGTGAAATAAAGGGTCTGACTCTGAGCTTGCTCTTAGTGGCCTTAAACAAGAAGGACCCCCCTGAAGCCAGCATTGCACTGTGTACAACCATTTGAAATGTGTGTGGAGAAGATGAGTAGGACTATCTTTTCAGCATCTGCTGAAAATATTGCTCAATTTGCTCCAATCACTAAATGATGATGCTATTTTGAATAATGGAAATCAAATTCTCATGTTCTTGCTTTCAGTGATTCTCAGCAAACCAAATAGGAGGCCACTGAAAATAACTTCTAAACTGCACAAGAGAGGAAAGCTTCAAGGCTGTGTTATAGACAATATATCAGAGGAATCCTTAAAAGGATTCCAAAGCCAGATGACACTTTGATTATTTTACTTGATCTTGTATATACATAGACCACAAATTTCCAAACAGTGCTGAATCTTTTCCGTAAGTGAGTGACATTTATTGAGAAGGAATATTTTTCAAAGCAACACTTCATTAAAAAATGAATCTAGGAGAAGAAATGCACTATATTTTTGTTTCAATATCTATTTTAAGTTTGTGATTCATCTCTACATAACTAACATGACTGTATCCTATGTGATCTAGGACAAAGCAAGCAGTAAGGGGGATGGTGAGTGCCTTCTGTGAACACCTCATGTAGTGGTGAACAGATTGGATATAAATCATGTTGTTTTCAAAACTTATAAAGACTCATCAGTCACTGCAACTGTGATGTGATATAAGGATTAGTTCATAGTAGATAATGTAGCAATCCAGGAGAGAGCTCTAATGCTGTCTCAAGGCTAAAATACTACATTAAACACTATTCATTACTACTGCAACAGAAAGGAAATACTTTGGTTACGATTATCTCAAAGCTACTGGTCTCTCAAACAAGATAGGAAAAGTATCACTTTAGATTTCGATTGTGCAGTCTTAGATGGTTTCCATTAGGAATAATATTTCAACCTCACATCTCAGCTTTGCAGCTGTGCAGGGAAACCCATGTACTTTTCCAGGGTCAAATCGTCTTTGAAGAATGGAAGGCATTTGTAGTGTGTGCAGTAACATAACTTAAAGAAGACAGGAGAGAAAAAGGAAGGTAAGTAAATATCACTATGGAATAAAAATAATTCTTACAAATTATAATGTCTTGAGATAAATTTCTAGGTCAAGGGGAAAAAGGAACATGGATATCCTCACATACAGAAAATTAAGCATTAGAGGCATAGGGGTTGTTCTTTCTTGGAAGCAGATAAGCATTTTGCCTCTGATTTAATAGCAAAGAAGAACAGTTCACTATGTATATCAGTACCTCATATCCAAGCTAACTTGTTTCTAAGACTAAGGAATTGGTGATACAGACACTGCAAGGTTTACATGGAATGGCATTTTGAAAACGAAAATCCAGCAATCAGAATTACTTCAGTTCTCACTAGAACAACACTTTTTAAACAGTTTTCTTTCAGAAATCTCCTTCGTTTTCTTTAAATTCCACACACAGAAACCATGATGCCATCCTCTGACAGCCTCACAGATGGTGCTAAGCCAGTTAAATGATACAAACCCTATGGTTTCTGGAACAGACGTTAAAATCTGTTACTCCAAAAACATATTGTCTTGAATCTTATCATTAGAAAGGTTTCCACACTGAAGAGGTAAGACAGTTATAAATAATATCATTTACTGGAAAAAATCATACATCTGAATATCCTAACAGTGATAGAAATCAAATCAGTTGTGAAGTTGTACTGATTTTTAATGAATTTCAAGCATAAATCTATCAGTAGATAAGACTTAGGCTTCCAAACGTCTTAAAAAGAGTTCCATAATAAAGCTAAGCTTCTGAATTTTGTCACCAGTGTTTCCATCTTAAAGAAATCACAAGCAACCCACCAACTAACCAAAAAGAACCCTAAAACTCTGAATTCCCAAAAACTTTCAAATCTCTCCTGGAAGCTATCTAACCTGGGAACTATCCAAGTATCTGTGGGTTCTTAAAGTCTGCTTTGGGGCGCTACCCAAGGGATAGATCTGATGGTCCCAAGAGGGCAGCTCGTGTTCCATGAACCACAGTTTTCATCTGTGAGATTCAGTGCACCACTAGAACTAACTCACTATGAAAGACTAAGATATTATAATCTTTCTCCTTCCTTCTCCCCCCCAGCAATGTCCAGCATTCATTGGTCAGAGCACCTACCTGAATGTGGAGGAGAGCAGCTCAGATTCCCCTTCTGCACGTGGGGAGGCAAACTCATGTTTCTGAGGTTAAGGCTGCTCTCACTGAGCTGTAGAATACTATTTGCCATACTCCCATTTTGGTAGTTAGGCACTAAATAAAGATTAATTGGACAAGAGAGCAAATACAAGTGTTTTAGCAGTTAGGAAACTCAGCTAGGAGTAGACAAGTCTTAAACTATTTCCCCAATCACCAATTGCATATTTAAAGAAGGGTAAGATGAAAAGCACCAAAATGCAGTTTTGCAGACAGTTTATTAATGCAGCCACTGTGATTGTTGCAAGTTCTCTAGAAAATGCTGTGCAGATTTCCACCTGATGAACAGGTATCTGAATTAATTTAAAGGTTTTCGTGTCTTCTCCTAGCCAGTTCTTTTCTACAGTGATAAGTGGACTGGATGTTAACTTTTAAATACCTTCCCTGAGGTGAAGTGAGAATTGAAATCAGAAGTAGGCAGAGAAGGTGAGGCCTCTTTTTGCATGAAGAAAAATTATTGCCTTCAAATATCCACAGCCAAGTGATTACACTTTTTCAAGTTCGTCAAGAGACGAGAAATCTCAAAATGACACTGCAGTAACCAGTAAGACCAGCTAAGGTATGTAGAACTCTTCAGCTGACTCACCTTGGCATCAAGTTTCAAGACCTGATTCAGAAATTACGATATTTTCATTGAATCTGAGCTGTTAACCATATGGGTCCTATCATTAGCTGAATCTTGGGATCTATACTACAAAAACTTTCAGCTGAAAAAACTTCAAGGTAATCAAGCAACAATCAGTCTTTAGGCTGCATCACTTTTCACAGTGGAGACTTGAGATATCAATTCTGGCAGTTTTTCAGTGAAATCCTAACACTGGTGTGAGCCAAACACATCAGGATAGATCAACATGATTGTAGGTATGCTAAATAAAGTGGGAGAAGAGAAACGTGGGCAATGACATGATAGTTAACTGGTTATGAAAATACAATCTTATATTAAAATCTCTGTTGTCATGAAAAACTTGCAACATTAAGTGGGAGATGCATGAGAAATGGGAAGCGAAGTCCCTTGGAAAGTGAAGTCCATTGATGGCATCCATAGGATAAGTCAAAGTCATGCCCAAGTTGCTCTTGCCATTGAAGTGTCAGTCACAGCATTGCTCCTAGACTTGTCGGAGTTGCCCTTCCAGCAGGCTACAAAAAGTACAATCTATCCTTCAAGGGGACAGTCAGAATAAAGCCTCCAGGCAAAATTTGCCTTTCTATGCTCAGAAATTGTCTGGGATTTTTTTGTGGTTTTCTGTTTAGGTTTTTTTCCTGTTCGGATTTCTTTTGTTTTGCTTTGTGTTTTGGGTTGGGTTTTTTGTTTGTTTGTTTTTTCCTTATTAAATCTTGCTATTGTGCCGTAATTTTGTCTCTGGCATGTGCATGGAAGAGGCAATTGACACCTGCAGTGCAGGAAAACAACTCCTGATGTTTGGATTTTTAATTTCCAGTTGTGGAATGGTCCTGCCCTCTAGTTCTGATTATCTGATGTGATAGCATTTTCTGTGGCTTGTATTATAGGATAGAGGAAATAGTCAAGTGGTTTGAGAGACATTATCTTCACTTCTGTGCCAAATTTGCTCCGTTGTTTCTGCTTTGATGGGGTTTTTTTGTGCTGCTTTATTTGAATATAAAACATTGCTTCACCACCTGATTTAACAGATATTCTTTTCCCATGGTTCTCTCCTGTTAAAATGGATATATTACAATGGAAGTCTCTTGCCGCGCAGTTTTGAAGGAGGCACTTCCTGTTTCCCTGGAGTGAGTCATGGGGTTTATGTGAACAGGGAAGACAGGGTAACCTGCAACCAACTCCGCAGGTCAGATGTGTGAGGCAGCCCAGTGCCTGCCCTGCCAATCCCTTGCACACCCCCAGACAGGAGCTGGCACAGAGCCCTCATTCCCAGCCCCATGCTGCATATGGGCTCTGCAAGTGACTGCAAGTAAAGAGGCGTTACAAGGAAAAAGTGTCTTTTCATCACCAGGGATATATTACTATAACCTAAAAGATTAATTTAGCTTAAAGCAATTCAAGGGATCCTAAAGACCAAAACCTTTTTTGCTTTCCCAGTTTACTTAACCTTTTGTACACCCATGTGGTAGCCCTCCACAGGAAGCACAGCAGTTCCTCATCAGAGCAGCCCTGCTGGGGCTTTTGTCAGCACCCGTGACAATTTCCTGTTCTGATCAGATATTCAGACAGTTAGAAGAACTTTTAGATCCCTAAGTAATTTGTTCATGGTGCATCAGGTTTCTGAGACAGCTCTTCCCCACTCAGCAAGAATTAATGCACAGGAAGGACAGAAGTACTGAACAAACCAGGGGACTGCTGTTGGGCCATGAAGTATGGATGGGTCTCATCTAACTTAAATCAGCCTCACTGGGGAAAACATTCTTAACTGGGCACTTGAACACACATTAAAACACATCCCATAGGCTGTTTTTATTGCAGAACAGATAATAGATTATAAAAAAATATAGCATGATTGGACACAGTATGCTGTTCACATACTGATAAATTTAAAAATTGCTTCAGTGGCAAGATTATATCGAAAATTTTAGCACATGAACATCCAAAGTTGTTTGCAGTTATGCTGTCCCATTGTACTGTACTAAAAATGCTATGATTCTTGTCATACCAGAGGTTTCAACACCTTATAGGTAAAATCAAACCTAAACAAAACTATTCTGAAATAGGACTTGAATCATTGAATTTTATGTTTGTTTATTTGGTTTTTTTTACATTTAGAATGGATTTTTTTCCCAAATTTGCCTGAAGAACAGAAATTCTAGATTATGATTGGAAGATGGAAAAATCAAGGTTTCATCTAGAGTATCACACAATCAGAAATGAGGCAACTGGGACAAAAACTTTAAGAATTAAGTTCTACTTATCCTTGAACTACAAAAGAAACAGGAAGGTAAGGAAAATTCTGACAAGGTCAAAGTCTGAGTTTGACTTTAGGAGAGTCCAGTCAATATGTATTTCAAAAGACGGGACCTACCTGAAACAAAATCAAGTCAGTAAACAGCAAGCAGAAATTATTAGTGAAGGTTGCACAGAGGATAGAAATGAGTTTGGCTGAGAGCAGCTGGTGTGGTCACAAAAATTATTTAAAAAACACAGAAGCATGAGACTTTCAAAGGAATTAATGGGTATTTAGATTTACCAGAAGGTGAAAGAAATAAGTACTTTGTAAGTATTTTGTTTCCATCAGCTGTTACTGCAGAGGACTTTGAGGTATATTTACTCGAAGTCTTTTCAAGTAGCAAATATTGATAAAGATTGAAAGAATTTGGGTATTTGCACAAGGTAAGAAATGAAAGAGTAGAGAGGCTAAAAAAAAAAAAGAAATGAAAAGCACCAGGTGCTTGGAAGAAGAGCTGAGCTGCTAAGAAAATAAAATTCTGTGTTTAAAATTGTTTGCTGCACTGAAGGCCCTGGGAATAATAAATCACTTTACCTATCCTTTAAGGAGTCACTAGGGAAATTCAAAGAGCAGTAAACCTTTCTTTCTGTACCCAACTAACATCTGTAGGCATAAAATCTTTGTAATTCAAAACAGAAATGACAAAAAATCTTCATAAAAGGAGTGTCTTTCCTGTAATGGGCAAGGATTGTCTGAATATGTAAAGGAAATATGAGAGTCAGCTGATCTCACGCATTCAGAATCATAAGTTCCATCTTTACAAAATGTAATACAAACTTTGTGGGTGATTTGCTTAGCTCATAATAAGGCTTTTGCAAGCAATAGCAAAAGGCAAGCTGCTGTATGAATCCAACGTTTCTGTTATGACAGAAGGCAGTGAAATGGATGGCAGGTTGTTTATAGAAGAACTTCATCTACACCCATATAAGATGTGTACATGCTGCAGTTAAAGCAGTGAAGTCACTTGGTCATATTTGAATTAATTATTTTTATCCTAAAGAAAACTGTAACAAAGCATTAGACACAGCAAAATCTGTCAGTTGAAATGCTATAGTGGACAGGCTCTCTTGGGCTGAAAGACTGATGTTCTTTGTCAGTCTCACTACAGAACAATTTACATTAGGAGACAGCTTGTTTATATTGATAACGCTGTGCAAAAAACAGTACTGACAATTTCAATTTGCTTTATTACTCTGAACGCACATAGCTAAATTTTTAATGACTATTGAACAGAACATCCTCTTCCATTTCTTGAGTATACTCATTTCTTAATATTGTGCAGAATTTAGAAATGAGCAGAAATGAGGTCTGTGTGATTCCACAGTTGCAGTGGAAAAGTGAATTACAATTAGATATTTCTGTAGTGTAGCAATTGCACTGCCTTACAATCTGATGGGTAAATTCTGGAATATGCCATGTTGCTAGATTGATAAAGACTGTGACCAGAATAAAACATGTCTTTTATTTTTATTTTTTAATGAATTTTTGTCAGACTTGCTATCAGGATAGGTTCATGCATCTTCATGGTGTTCTGAGTTTGCTGCATTTACAGGTAAGTCATTATTTTTATTTTAAACTGTGCTTAAGAGTTCCCTTAGCGTGTCCTTTTGTCATTCCTTCAGCAGATCTGAACTCAGCTTGACTCCCTGATTCCCTTGAAGAGAATCACAAGGCAAGGCCTATAATAATCCATATGCTGTATTATCTTAGCAAAGCCAAATGTTTTCCTTTCTTCCTATTGCCACTATCTGCCTTGATGAAGCTTGCTGGACATCCTACAGCAAGGTCTGATGTCCTTTAGCTCCCCAGCAGCCTTTGGACAGGAGTTTGGGGCCACAGACACAAAGGCACCTGCACAACTCTGTGAGTCAGGATGGCCAAGCTCAGCTGAGGAGAGAACTGGCAGAGAACAGCGACACAAGGGCTCCTGGTGCAAGGGCTTCTGAGCTCATGTTTGAAGAAAACGAGACTTTTTTTGGCTCCCAGATGTGTTCAGGCACTTCTTGGACTTTGAGAGCTGGTAAATGCATTTCTGTAGAAACAGCCACAGTGTTCTTTCCATGCCATACATTGAATAGAGACAGTTTACAAAGGCTACCAAATCATGCAGATTTGTAAATTGGAAGAAATTACTAGTGTCAGAGTATCACTGGAGGTAATAATTAAATAGCTGCAATTCCAGACTTCTAACTACTCTCAAGTAAACTAAGAACAAAATGAAAAATCACACACCATTATCAATTTGAAGAACTTTATCCAAAACCACAACTTCCATCTGATATTAACAAAACTTGTCATTTTCACCATAGTAAAGGAATGAACCAGTACTAAGTACACACATAGTGAAAGCAGTCAATAACTGGAAAAGAACATAACAGGAGCTTAAAAGAATACATTTCTCTTAACCAAACTTGCTAATTACAGCAAACTTGGAGAAAGCAGAGGGCATTTTTAAAGTTGTTTTTCTCTTTACAGATAGAGCTCCACAATCCAAGAACAATTATTACAACAGTAAAGTTTTTTCTAGAAACCAACCCATGGATTACAAAAACAATACATAGAATCCCTGCAAACCTGATAGTGTACAAAACAGGGTAGCAGAGAGAAAGCACAAGAGAATTAAATTTTCCAGGATTATTAAGAAAAAGTAACAGTGCATACTAAAGGGCTCCTGTAAAGCTGCTTTACATGAACTAAAGAACATATTTTCCATATGACTGTGACTGTGTGAAGCACGGATGCTTTCAGATGTGTCACTATTTAGCTTATTTTTGGGAAAAAAACCCCAAATAATTAGGTAGTATTTGAGATAACTGAAAGACAAATGGAATAGGCTACCTCACAAAGCTAACTACCAGATTTATTTACATAAGCTTCACATTTCACTGAGACTTTGTACTCCACTCCTTCTAAACTTCCCAACTACAGAACTGGAAGAGGACTTAGAGAAAGAACAAATATTTCTCAGGTTAAGTACTCATAGGAAAAAATAGTGCAACAGTTTGCTACATTATATACCCTTCCAGCATATATATCAAAATATTCAGACTCGGTTTTATTACCTTCTCATTTAAAAAAATACAGCATTCTGCTTTCTTTCTTGCTTTTGATTAGGAAATTACAGACATCTTTACATTTAAAATAAAACCCCAGCAACCCACAGCTAGTCCTGCAAACTGATCCAGTGAAGCAGATGTCAGCAGTATAGAAGAAGTGTTATTAATGCAGTTGACTCCAGGTGGAGGCAAAGGTCCCTCTGGATAGAGCAGAGTGCAGGCTCAGGAACTTCGATCATCCTTATGAAGGCAGCAACTGAGAGGAGTTTTAGGCCTAGACCTGAAACAGTTCAATCTTATTTGTTCATTAGTGGGAGTGAACTCCTCAGGAAATGCGATATCACCGTAATGGCTGCAGCTCAGGAAGCTCCCAGAACACAAGGCTCCATAGTTCCCCCAGTTCTGGCAAAAGAACACACTTTCTTCTGGTCACAATGAGATTTCTAAATTCCCAATCTGGCTATAGCAGCTTGGCTGTGCATCCGAGAACTGCAGGTGTGACTAGATTTGAAATGGCTTAGCACATTGTGGCTGTTTTCTTTACTGAACAGGCTGCTCTTTAATGGCCCTGACCTCACAGTAAATCACATGGAGCTTTTCTATTCTCCTTAGGGCCCACTCTCACTGCCCTCACCCTACCCCAAGAGCATTACCACTGACTGCTAAAAAAGAAAAGGAATTTGGGTTGAGAAAAACTCAGTAAATGCTGGCTGCAGAACAATGCAGTGCATTTATAAAACCTGCATTTTTGAAAGGTAACTTTGCATTGTATGGATACTGACAACACAGTTATCAAGCTTCATGGCCACATCTTGCTCCTCTGCTTAGGGGAAACACTTTGTGATTTGCTAAGGCAGATAATGATTAAGATTTTCTCCCAAGAAGAGACCTTGTGTCACTGTTTTTTGCCCTCACTGTGGAATGTTCCTCCTGATCACTAACCTTACCGTCAGAGGTCAGTCAAGGAGCTGGCTAACAAGGGCTGAAGAACACTGCTGGCTTCCAAATGCTCACATGCTCTGATACCAAGGAATGAAAAGAATACAGTCAGGACAAGGGGAGAAATAAAATGAAGGCATAGAGACAATGTGATGGTGAGAGTGAGTTTAAAGAGATGGATGTGAGTTCATATCAGGGTAATATGGGGAGGAATGAGGAATGATACAGCATAAAGGCTTGGGCAGTGACTTTGGAGTCATTCTGTGATTCTCTAGCTTGTTTCTGTTCTCAGCATCTTTAAAGTCTGGATAATAGTAAGATCTCCTTTGAGACCTATTGGCAAAAAGCTGAAGATTAAAATGAGACAATGCTACTGTACAGATGATACTTGACTCATTAATATTCCATGCTTAAGAAAATAGGGTGGTTTTTGCTTTTGCAGGAAGACTAAGCAGAGCTTTGAGAGCTACCAACACAGGAAGCTTTTTGAGTATTTTCTACAGCCGAAAATAGTAGCCTGGGAAAGACAGAATGGGTGGCACAATGGTCCCAAGACTTCCCAGAGAATAAGACCATTTGTGCTCACACAAAAGGGCACCTGCCTTGATACCAACAGCTCGTCTGCCTATGTCCCTCAGGAAAGACTGCCTTCAGAGACATGTCCTTGAGATGACTGTGACATGTTTGCACAATCAGGGTTTTCTTTTCCAGTTCCTGGCTGTCTTGCTGTAATTTCCAAACCAGCAAAAGTAGATCTAGTCATGTTGTTTTAGTGTAAATGTTCTCGGACAGGCCACAACGAGATAAAATTGTCATGCATTTTGTTCTGCAAAGGCAAATATTCCCCTGGAATCACTTAAGTAGGTAATTGCACACTTTCCCCCTTCTTTGTGCCTGAAGGACCACAAACTAAAATGGGACATGGCTGGTCCATAGCTGTTAGGAGTTCCCTACGTGTCCAGAGAATAGTGGTGACTTGATTTTCCCTGTTTTGAGCTGGAAAGACAAGGTAAAAGGCAAAGATGGGCTGTATGAGAAAATAGAAAAAGTTAGTGTCAGATTACCAGCAGTAGGAGACCTTAAGGCTCAGGATGCCTCAACTGCTTTAGGATGTTCTCAGATGAGGGGTAAAGGGCTAAATACATGTTAAGCCACCCATATTTTGACCTTATGGTGACTGAACAGTGTTCTAGTAACAATATAGCTAACAGAATATTGATCTCTGGCTCTTCTCCTGTGAATGGAACAAATGTGCTTGTTTTCCTGAGGATTAGCAGGCTGTGAGGTTAGGAGGGACATGCTGTACCTGGTGGTTTAGGTCATTTAGCTCTGGCTGTGTGTCCAGGAAGCCAGAAGGGCTCAGAGGGACACAGCAGCAATTAATGAACTGCTCAGCTCTGCCTGTCAGAACCCTCATGTCTGACATTATCACCAGGGACCTCACTGCCCTTTCCTTCCTGCACATTAACCAGATGAAATCCAATTCTCCAGAGCTCCGAACGTTCCAAAAGCACAGACGCATTTTGATCTGGGATTCTGATCTTTAGTCTATTTATCTCAAATGGAAATCACCCTTAAAAAGAGCAGTTTTGCAGATTCTACTCTGTGATTAGCCACAGGAAACTCAGTCAAATTATACTGGATAAATGGACAGTGCTACATGAAATTAATAACTCTCAGCAGCCTGCAGAGAAATGTGAAGAGGATATTAACAACTGGAATTGCTTGGGAATAGCAAAACAAAAGCTTTTAATAATAGACAAAATACATAACAACCCATAGACTAGGGGCACCTGTTTTCATTAGGTCTCAGACACAAAGGTGTATTTTTTCCTTTATCTTCAAATGGGTGTACAGCCTAAGACTATAATGGCTGGCTGCTTCTATTTACTCTTGATTTGGGGCTGATTATTACAGGCTGCTCAGCAGCTGGGTAGGATGCTGACTGCCCTCAAGTCCCATTGCAAGTGAGGATTTTGGAGCGGGGATCTCATTACTTCTGAGATATATATGACCTCATTTGCCCACTGAAAAGGCTAAATACATTATTTGTAGCAGAAGAGTCTCTCTGCTACTATTGCATCAGTTTCAAAATCAGTTTTTCAGTTTTGCAAGTGTGTTGACAGGGTGTTAATGCTGTGGGCAAGCCCAGACTCCTACTTGCAGATAAAAATACAACAGGAATAGCTGTGTGGGTTTGCCCACTCAGTTCTCCTTTCTAATGTGCCATTGCACCCACCTGAATAATTGTTCAGCCTTTAGTCTCTTTGCTGTGGTGGCTGCACAGCTGCTGTGTTGAGCTGCTGGCTTCTTTGAGAAAAAAATTCTTTAGAGGGAGTTTGATTATTTGGTATGTTGCCATAGATCCCTAGAGGACTTGGCTAGAAGAGAATCATCAGGGCACCCCAGTTTGTCTTCCTGCTTCCCATGGCTCATGAGTAACTCTGCAGGGCAAAGTTGCTTCTTGTGTTTGTAGGACGACACTGCACAACAGAGCTGGAGGTAAAACACCTCTAGAGGCAGAGCATGTAGAAAGTGGTTTGCTTTGTCTACCACAGAATGAACTCCCATCAGGATTTTCTAACTGCTATCTGTGCTAGACATTTTTAATTGAAGCACTGATCTCTTACAAGTGGAATCCCTTTCTCAGGCTGATACACAAAGTGCTCAGCAATGTATAGAACCCTCTTCTTTTACAGAAAGGCTTCAGACAACAGCTCCAGGGAAAGTGTTTGGGCTTCCTCATCATTCCTCAGTGAGTGACAGCAATTATCCAGCTGCCTGGCTCCAAGGAAAGGAGAAGCTACAGTGCTCCAAGCCAAGCTGTGTTGACAGTTCAAGAGGCAACATATTTCACAGGACCATACCTGTGAAACATTCACCACTCAGCCACTTCTCCATTCCCCTCTGTGGCTTCTCTGAACTTAATGATGGATTAGTCCCCTTTTTCAATGGTTTAATTTAAACCTTCCCTAACCTCCCAGAAGAGAGACATGGTTGTAGTGGACAAAGCCAGAACACAACATCCAGAAACACAGTGTGCATATTGTCACCATCCAAGTAGATCAGCGCTTGAACCAGCTCTGGCCACTGCAATTCAGGGATCTTCAACACAATGACAATATTCCACACAGACCCTCACGTGCAGGATCCTTGTACCTGCATCCTAAAACTAAATTTTTCCCCGGACAGAGAAGCTGCACAGTTAGTGTGCAATTTAACTACGAGGCAGGAAATGCCTGCACTTGCTGCTTGCACCCAGCTTGCCATGTCACCCTGTCAAGCCAATTACTTAAATTAAAGTTTTGTCTGGCCCTTGTTGACAACACAGCCTCTAACAATGAAAATATGTATGACGATGATCTGGATACAGGAGGTGGAACTCACTGTTTTCCAACACTCCTGCTATTACTATCAATTTCACATGAAAGCAGGGCATTTTCTTTGGGAAAAGCAACACAAAAGTGTCACTTGGTTTCATTAGCAGAATAGTGGTTCTTTGCTGCTCCCACTCTGATGCTTTTCTTCTGGTTGAAGAATTAAGTCCAGTGCTCTGGGAGAGAGATAAAACATTGCTAATTGCACTAAGATTAATATTCTAGGAAATTTAAGCGAAGCACTTCACTGGCAAATTCATTAGGCAGCAGAATAATCCCACTGGGCAAGTACCATCGTGTCAAACTGGTTTTAGTCATGGTAGAAATGTTTTGCTCTTTATGCAAAAACGCTTGCAGGATCTGACCTAACTAGACAGCCTGCAGGAACAATGAAGAGAAGTCCATGAGTAACTGATACAATTACAAAGGCAACAGAATATCTGAAAATGGTTGGGGACAGTACATTACATTAAACAATATTTTCATGGTCCTGCACGTTCACATACCAGACCTCGTACTGCTCGGTTCTGCTTTGGAAACTTCTCTGCAGCTTTCCAACAGCTTCCTTTCTGCTCAGCAAGAAGAAGGAGGGGTGCAAAAACAGACAAGGTACACCATTTATGCAGCTCCCCTGCTTTTCATTATCCTCTGGCTACGAAGGAATTAATAGCTATTTTAGGAAATGAAAACCATAATTTTTCTATCATTCTTAAGACTACAGCTATTTTATTAGACAGAATTTGCTTTTTTTCCCTCTGATCTTCCAGAACTGGACTTCTCAAACTTTTTTTCCAGTACAGGTCTTGTCTGTCCTCAACCATCTTCATAAAATCCTGCCTCCAAACAGGGAAATAACAACAAACACAGAAGCTCATAATTGTTTTTCTCAGCCTCAAAATAACCTAATTTCTTTTCTCCCCACTGCTAGCTCTGTTTGCATCTTTCCTAGCTTTAAAGGACAGTTCATAGAGAGGGAAAAAATACACACAGTGACTGCTGAGTGGTTATAAATACTGATTTGGGGCATGCTGCTTTGATTCAAGTAACTGTCCACCAGCCCTGCAGGAAAACGGGTTTAAAGAGAAAAGAGGAAAATCCAAACCTCTCTATACATTCAGCAGCTCTTAGCCCAGCCTCAAGCTCAGTGGCAGGCAAGTGTCAAAAATAGTCTCTGTGCCTGCAGACAAGGCTTTCTGGAAGTAGGGTAGTAGCTATATGAGACAGAAAACCTAGACAGTAGATGCAGACATAGAAGAAGAATTTGTCTGCTGCTCTCAAAGTGCATACATTTTATGTTTTTATGTTTATTTTTAAGGAGGAAGAGGAAGATTTCCAACAGTGGTGATTTTTTTTCTTTTCTCAAGATTTTATAATCTCTCAAACAAAGGCGGCTACAGCTTGTCTTGAAAAGATACAGCTCTTGAAAATGAACTGCCCATGGAAAAAATGCAGTAAAAATGTTGCCTCTCAGTGGAACAAATCCAAAGGATAATCAGAATCATTACCTAAATCCAGCTATAAAAAAAATCACTTCCAGGACTCCCACCCAAACCCAGAGATATATTAATTCTGAGATAGAAGTACTTGCACATCTGACACTTATAACTTTTCTTGTGTAGTTTTTATCCCAGGACATACCTGACTTTTGAATTCACCCCATCATGAGCACAGAAGTGCCCAACCCTTCTTTCAATTTTACTTTTCTCATAGACATATTCGCTATTAATTAGGCTTCACAATTTTCCCATCATTCTTTTGGTACATTAATAACCTTATGAAAGTACCAAGCTGCTGTAAGAAATCTGGATTGCAGTCAAGTGAGATAAAAAGCGTGGTATTAGGGTTTTGTTTCCTGGAAGGGACACATAAACCACTGCAATCCAGTACCTCTAGACAGAAATGGGATCTTGTGCTGCTGCTCTGTTTATCATTTCCTCCTCTGAAATGCGGAGGGTCTGCAGAGCAGCAATAGCTGTGCCTGCTCCCAAACAGTAGACAGGTTCAGCATCACTTTATTGATTATCAGCTCCAGTAACTGATACTGGAAGGCAAGGAATAGACTGCCTCCATCTGCCTGTCATGGCTCTAAGACTCATGATTTTGAACACAGCCCGGGAGTCTATGGCCACGCTGAAGACTCATACATGATGAACTTGGACTTCATCAGAACTGAGCCAGTGCCAACCACTTGGTCCATCTAGGAAATTAAGATGTCCAGAAAACATGACCTGAAACAATTCCATACAACATTATACCACAGTAAAAAATGCACCAAAAAAAAAAAAGAGCTGACAAACTGCAGAAGAGCTGCTAGAAAAATCTACAGTAGAAAATACGCACTTTCTATATAAATATCTCTCTGTATTTACTATACCCAAGTTGATCTCTCTTTTATTACATTTCTGTACAAAACTGATACTGGCTCTGTTCTCAAATAAAGCTCTTACCTCCACACAATTTGCATCCAAACCTTCTGCCATCAAGATTTAACATGATTAACTTGCATTTCATTTCCATGACAGTGGCAGCACTTATTCAACAAAGTGTCTACCTATATGTATTTATATAGATATACATGTATATATACACACATACATACATACACATGACAAATACTGTTGAAGTTTTCCTTTCTTCCAGTGTTTCTAGTGACAGTCATCCTAGAAGGTGAAGGCATACACCACTCCCACAACCACAATATTTCCAATTGTTGCTATTATTGCAATCCATAACAAGATGGCATCATTTGAAGAACGAGATGTCTCTTCTGGTGGATTCTGCATGGAAGAGGCTGCATGAACGTTGGCTGATGAGTTAAACAGTGAGTACTCTGTACTAAAGTCCTCGTTGGGTGAGTCCATAAAGGCTCCTCCCATAACAGGAAGCTGTGAAGAAAAACATGGTAAAATCAGACTGAAAGCTAGTATCTGCTTTTGCATTGTCCCAAAGTCATTATTAAAGACTAACCATTAGGTAACTTGAAAAACTAGAGATTTCATGTACGTGGCGCTAACCTGTCATGAATACCACAGGCTATAAAATTTCTCCCATTTCTGTTAGAATCAGTATTATTGCAGAAAACCTATATATAATACATGCAATATAGAGAAGAGCTAGCACGCAGGCTTCAAGTCAGCCTAAGTAATCATATGCTTTTAGAAGAGATACACATATACACAAAGCACTCACATACCAGAATGCGAGTTTATAGCAACAGGACTGTTTTGTGACTAGCAGCAAAAGTATCATGTCACTGCAAGACGCTGCACAAGCACAGTGAGGATCTGATGCAGAGAATTTGTTCTCCTTTTAGGTATCACTCAGAAGCGAACTTTTGGTTTACGCAGAGATCATGTAAAAACTTTTTATGGTAAAAGAGGTGGAGTGTACTCAATGTATTAACTTCACTTAAAAAGCATACCACTGCAACAATCCAGGATTTATAAATCGATACAATGGAAAACTTCAAATTGGATTTTGAAAGGCTCCATCACAATGCAGCAAATGGCAGATTTCTAAGTTCTCCCACACCTGACTTCTCGTCCTGGGAAGGACAAAATTACTTTGGTGCTCTTAGTGGATTTCTCAGCAGTACCAGAAAATGTTCTGTGTAAGATAGCAGTTACTCAATACAATAAGGGAAAGATAAAGGAAGAAGAAACTGCTTAACATTGTCCTTTTACATGTTCCAGTTGTCTTCCCAACTTCATCCTAGATCACAACACATACTCTTCATGGTTCAAGAACTATTTTACCTCTATATAGTGGCATAAAATTACATCCTTCTGCAAATGAATGGATTCCTCATTCAGGCAAGAGAAGGATACCTACTGCAGTATAAAGACCATTTACTACTAAAAAAGGTTCACACAAAAGCTTTTTGCTTCTGTCCTTGTCTCTTGTATGTTTGGGAATGCAGAGCTGGAAGTCTCCCATGACTCACTAAGTGCAGGCTCCAAGTCTCATGTAAGTATATGATATTGTTTCAGAAAAAGCTGCAGAAATCTACTCCACATATCTATAAATGCTCAGGACACATGTTTCTGAGTATCCTGTAAAAAGGCACAAGCAGCGTGGGTATGGTAAAGCCACAGGTCACTGCAGTACTCCATAACTAAACTCTGTGAGGACTGTAGTACCGAGACAGACCAAGCCCATGGATTTTATTGGATTAAAAAAAACCCCAGTCAAATGTCTAAATCTCTCTGCTAGCTTGTCCAGAATGAAAAAATTCCACCATGGCACTGATGATTGGTTTGATCTTGAGCAATGAATAAAACTTAGACATCAGTGCATCCTACCTACATTCCCCTTTCAGATCTGGTAGGAGTCCAGGCTTCAGGGAAAGCTGAAAAAAAGTCTGAAAATATTGTCCTTAAGAAACACCCTCGCTGCAACACAAAGCCAACCTTTCCTTCCTCACAGTGGTTTCCACACTACTGCTGTCATCCTTCAACCTTTAGACACAATCTCCTATTTTACACTCTATTAGTAAGTGCCTTTGGGGTTTTGGTATTATTTTTCACCTTTCTCAATAGGGCTCTCTAGTACTCTAACTTCAACAATACTGCCAAAGTCACCACGGCCTATGAATAACAGAGGAACAAGCCTTGCCTTCATTCAGCCAAATCACAGAAGACTGCTATACCCTCACCCCTAAACTGCCCTGTCAAATACTCACTGGGCTGAAAAATCATCTATTTTAACACCCTTCATCTCCTGCATCACATTTTGATTCTCTGAGTAACCTCTCCCTTTGGTACCAAACTACAGCCATTCTGGCTGTGTGCAGCTGTGCTATGGAGGCTGCTGAACTGGACAGTATGTGAGGATAAACCATCTCTCCTCTCCACACTGGCTGTAATCTATAGACTACACCAAAGACTTTGAGAAGTCTGAGAATGAAGTAATTTTTTCTGCTTGCCATGCATAACGTTTTACAGAGACATAAAAGACATGCTCTTTTTCAAAGCTGACTGCTGAACAAATTTCATCTGTACTAGAAAATATCATGTCACATTCAAAATTAAACAGAGAATGATAAAAGACCACAGTGGATATGTCATGCTACCTAATCCACATTAAATAAAATTATGTTTGATATCAAATATGATTAGACAAAAGTAGTTTACAAGAAACCAAGCAGGAAATTGCAAAAGTAAAGTTTGATACGTTCCCTCTGCATCAAAGATTTTTGCTGGCAGTTTCAATGCAGTGTGGTTTAAAAGAGAGCAAAAGCTTCCATTTCGAAAGCCCAGCTTGATGTTTTGAATCCAATTCCACCGGCCTTTTTTTATGTCTTGGGATTTGATAAGGAAAGCATTTCTCAGTTTAATCAAAATTTCTTTTTATGTAGAGATTGCCATAAAAGGCAGTTCTGACTTCAAACAGAAGTGTATTTATGCAGCGATGATGCCATGTAACAGCTACAGAGACTCTAATTAAAGATCTCTGCAGCAAATGACAGGAATACATTTACCATACCGGCAGCAAAATGCTCAATCAGAGGTGCTTGCCTCCTTAGCAAACCATTTTAAGGCTATCAGCATTTAGGATAGTCAATTCTGCAAAATCTTTCAATTGAACAATCATCCCAAGTATAGAGGCACACACACATGTGCATGTGCCCAATACAGTGGGAGGTCATAAGCACTGTTCTGGTGACTAATACCTGGGTTTTGGGCCACACATTCTGTGCTCTCAATGAGTTATTTGAAATGACAAGCTTCCACCCTGTTAGTTCCCCTGGTGCTGTCACAAAGGCAGGGAGCATCCGTGCAGCAGCACAGCTACACAGCACACTGTAAATGATGTCAAATCTGAATCTCCTTGTGCTGTCTAAGGCTCAAACAAGCTGTCTGCACCATCTGAGGGGAACACATGGTGAAACAGCTCATCTGAGTCTCTGAAAGGCTTGAGGTGACCTGATGTAAAGCACTGACATTCAGCACCTGGCACAGGCTCTTTCTGTAAGACTGACTTCCAGTTTTTCTGTTTGTAGGTCAGTAGCACTTCACCACAGACCTGGAAATAAACCTTCCTGCCAATTTCCCATTTGCAGAAATCATCTCTTGCTAAATGTGTTTTCCCCCTTCTCACTGCTACAGCAGCCTCATGTAAGAGCACAAGGAATGGCCATATGGACAGAAAGTCCATCTCCCTTGTGTGTTAGCTCCAACAGTGGCCATAAATAGATGCTTAGGAGAGTTAGCAGCACATCAGGAGAAACATGTCTGATACTAGCCCTTAATAACTCACAGCCTCTGACTGTTTTTAGCTTAGGAAGTTCACAAGCCACATACTATTGCAATGGATTTAATAACTTGGAAAGAATTTTGCTACCATGAACTTGTCCAGCCTCTAACTGAGCTCATCTGAAGCTGAGCATCCTTCTCAGTCTGGACTCTTGGTGCCACTTAACAGTCAGGGCTGCCCAGTGATTAGAGTCATGTAAATCATCCTTGGGAGTTACGCCATCTCTCCGCAGGAGAGAGGGAAGCATGGATGATTAGTATCAATGGCAATCTATCTTTTTGGTAGATTCAATTCAGTGAAATGAATCTCATCCTCAGTCTTGATGTCTTCGTTCTCCCAAAAGGTACGGTATCTTCCCTCCACAGTCTTATTTGAGATTTTACATTAAAGGCTGTGAGACCTCCAGACCTGACACTAATGGGAGTTGTGAAGTGCCTGAGATTAACAGGAGGCTAAGGACAGAAACCTGCAATGCTCTCTGTGACTGCTCTATTTTTCTGCCTGTGCCTCTACAAAGCAAATATATGCCAAATTACATCATCCAAAACCTTCACCCATGTCACTGCCATTACAGTGACCTGCAGTCTGTTTTAGCCTCAGAGGGTATTTATAGTTCAGGCGAGGCTGCCCCCCTCCCCAGGAGCACAGGGCGAGGAGGCCAGGGCAAAAGGTTAACAGGGAAACATGACAGCAAGGGACATGACAGGAGCAGATGGTGAGGGGTAATGCTGCAGCACACTGTTTGGAAATGAAACTCCATTCCTAGTGACTGTGTCGACACTGTTAAGTAGCACTAATAGTACATCGCTTGCTAAATGGCTTCTGGGACTGGCAAAGAAAGAATTGAAATCATTAAATAGCAACAGGCAGAAAACCAAACAGCAAAATGTCAAGTGGTAATGAGAACACCCACTGCGCCAGATACCTCCCACTGGCATGCTTTGGGGTCACGAGGAGAGCAGGCTCTTGAACAGTTCCGTGATACACTTTCTAGTCAGCAGAAAAATCCTATTTTATTACCAAAGAGATTCACAGGAATGAAAAACAGCGTGTCAGGTACCAGTCACTGATACTGTAAGTATGATAGCATTCTTAAGCAGCACCACATAAAATCCATCCCTTAGCAACAACACTGCTCCATTTCTTTGAGAATCAGGTGTCTGACATTTTTTCATAGTCAGCTAGAGAATTGTGACACTCAGCTGCTGCTACCTTATTGGGAACCCAGGTTTGGCATAGATATTTGAAAGCATAGCTGAATCTTCTAGTAAGAAACAAAGAAACCTCAGCAGCAGCTTTAGCAGCTCTGCTGTATCTTTGCCTTGGTCTCACCAAGTATCACCCTAGGAATGGGCTGAGAAGTGAAATGTCACCACAGCTCAGGTGTTGTTCTGTAAAATCCATGTTATTACTTCCAAATATCTAACTTCCCAGTGTTTCTTTTTTGTTAAATTTTAGATAGCATATTTCTACATGATGGTATAATTTGAATACATAAAGTGAAATCCTTATTTCCTTCTGCCCTGGTAGCATGTGATCACTGCAGTGTGTATTTCAATCTGAAAACATTCCACCTCTAGTCACAAATTAATCTGATACAGTTGCCAAAGGCAGTTGCAATATATGGGTTCACAAATCTATCATAACAACATCTTAATTCTTAAGCTGTTTTTAAATAAACATTTTTCACTAGAGATACCCCACAGGACCAGTATTTTCCCCACACTAATTCTCTTGTGTCTCCCAAAAACGTGTATATCTATTCTCCTTATCTAAAGCATGCACGGTAAATGAATATTTCCTATTGGCTACTATTGATTTACAGGTAATATCTGGAGAACCAAGTCCTTCTGTTCACTGACTGTCAGAATATCACCCTACTGCTTACAATGCAAAGAGCGGGTGCACAGTGACAATCAGGACACTTGCTCTATGTTGACTGCAAGTGGATTATTTGAACGCATTAAAGTCACACACAAAATTAACCACCACCTAAGGCAATCCTCTTTAATTTAATTAAATACATCTAATTCTGAAGAGGAAGAATCCATTTAAATGTTTTATGCAGTTAGCTTCAAATTCTTGTTTTAATTAATTCAGATTCCTGCTTCACCCTGAAATAACACTCTTAGGTTGCCAAGCTTAGGGAAAACAGCTGCTTATTTTCAAAATATAGTTGTCAAAATGTTCACCCTACCAGTGGCAATGGAAAATTTTCACTCCAACATGGAGGCATCAGGATTCCACCTGTTATTTTAATCTCGTTAAAAACTTTCCATTTTAACAATCTCTGCTTTTCTTCCAATCCATTATTTTCCTAGGACCTGTGCATTACTTCCTCCACCGCTTTCCCAATCCATGCCAGGCTAGATACAATGTCTTTGTCCTTTTAGATGAAAGCACTGTTCAAAGTCGTTCCATATCAGCAATGTCTCAGATGCCAGAGGTTCGAGCCTTGCTGCTGAACTACACACTCTAAGAGTTACCTCCCTCAATAGGTGTCTAAATATTCAGGAAGGAACAAACCAAGATGTTCCAAGATGCTGCAGCAGACACTTCAATTCTGAGTTTGCTCTTGGCTGTAGAAACTGGTTTCCCTTAACTAAGGTACTCCCACAAGGAACTGGGCTCAGCTGGATTGCTGGCCCTAAGCTACCACTTTTATGAGCACAAGTCCTGTGGGGGCTGGAGCACCTCTCTGTGGAAAGTTCCCCTGCTGAATCAGCTGCAAAACCCAGTGTAGATAACCGGTATGAACATAAGTGAATGTTTCACTCTCATAATTCTGCACAGGTAGCATCCAAGATACCCTAATGATAAACATGCTGTGACTCCACTCCCTCAATTTACATCTGCCTAGTGTCTCCTTGAAATAGCTTTTCTTACTTCAAAGAACCCCACTGCTTTTAAACTGCTATTGTCGACCAACTGCTGTTGGATTTCAAGTGCATAAGACTGAGAACAAACAAAAGCCTTTTTAATAAAAAAACCTGACAGTAGCTGACAAGTCTCAAAAGGATACAGAGGAGATTCTCATTCCATCCCTGGTCCCAAAAATTCCTCCTCTCTTTCCAGCTAATGCCAGCAATGACGCATCAAGGAAAAGAGTAAGTTTTTTCATTGTTGAGCGGAAATTCAAATTTCTATGAAGAAGCCACAACTCTAAGTCACACATAATTTACACTGTGAATCTGTATACCTTAAATTGGAGGGAGTGGTGAATATAACAAAAGCATGCAGAGCAGTCAAGCAGACTGTGCTTTAAGCTATCTCAATGCCCATGGAACAACTATTAAAGCAGCACTAGCTGACCTTCTATAACTAATCCAACTGATGTTAACATCCTATTTTGGACACCACACTGGAGGAGAAGACGTCTGGCGTCCATGTACAGTTACAACTTTCATGATTCCAGGAGAACATGAACATAAAATGAAAATATAAACAGAGAGACCCAGAAAGACAAGCATTTATCAAAATGGAAAACCTCAGTGGGAGGCTATAAAACTAACCATCAATGTTATCATCACTAGGAGCTATTAAAATCTGTTTACAATTTCCCAGAACGGCAAAACAGAGGCCATTTCAGACCATGTGTAGTCATACTGGGAAACTCAGGGAGAACAGGAATTCCTTTAGAGATAAGAGCAATCTGAAGAGCTGGAACAGTTTAATACAGAATGTGATTCTGGAAGAGCTTCAAACAGCAAGCCTCTGAATTTAAACTCTTTACTAATATGTGAAAAGAAAGAGGTACTGATTATCCCACTTACTGCTTCCAAAAGTTTTGGAATTGGTGACTTCAAAGCCAGACTACTGCATTTAACTGGACTTAATCATCTCCTGTTTTGATCTAGGCTGGCAATTTCTTTCTGGTGTCAAGTCCCTCTATTACAAAAAACCCCCAAAATCAACTAACCAACCAACCAACCAACCAACCAAAAAAAATCTTGGGGGGGGGGGGGGGGGGGAAGGAACAGTACATTGGCATAATGTTTTGACATCTCAAGGTACAGCTTTTCTCTAAGGACAGAAGATTGTATCACTGACAGGAAGCAAGCACACGGCTGCATGGTATCAGTGGCAGTTTCAGTTCTTTGGCTGAGAGTAAGTAGCTTTCCATGTGGCAGAGGGTAAAGAGGACAGTAAGAGTAACACAACCTGATTGTAATGGCACTTTGTGTCTTCTGAGGAAAAGGCATTCCCACCATAAACAGAAAAGCCAAATTATGAGGTGCAAGTGGAAAGCCAAAGAGCAGAACTCAAGAACAAATGTATTGGAAAATAACTGAACAAAGCCTAATCCCATTTCTCAAAGTGAAAAAGGGATGCTCAGACCCTTCCTCCACTGTAATCTTTGCAGCCCTGTTCATCTCTGACAAAATGGTGATGCCTCATTATGAATTTGGTGATGTGGACAAGATATCTGGGTAGCAAAGAAAGAGATTGACCTTCGTATTCTTTTGATTTTCCTTCTGCTCCCTCTCCCTTAGCTTAACATGATGCTTAGGCTGTTCTCCAGGGGGGTGTGGGGGAATGTGTGGGGAGGTGGGAATTGGCAGCCATTCACAACAAGGGAAGCAATGACACAATTTCAAACACAGAACTACTTCCAGATGAAAAATTGTTTAAATCATTAGACTTCAGGCATGGGCAAAAATAAGAACTTTGTAAATCGCTGTATCCTTCAGTACTTCATAATCAGAATGCTTTTCACAAACACGAAAATAATTTTAAGGGGCAGGTGTTAAGAGCTGGAACTAGGAGGATGCAACATTTTGGACATCAACTTATTCCTCTAGAGGAAAAATAACAGCACAGAAATTCCTCTATGTTGCATATGCTGACCACTGCTCAAACCAAAACTCAAGAGCAATAAAAAAATCTTGCATGCTCCTCCAATCCCTGCTACACAGCCCATGAAAAATTAATTGGCTGAGATTTAACTAAGCCACTCTAACAGGCTTAGCTCTGTTTCATCAGAGAAATTACTTACAGTCCCATGCAGACTCAAAAGCTTTCAAATTTTTCAAACTATAGATCTCATGTATCTTATGTTACACAGTGATGGCTGTACTGCAAAGACAAGTTGGGATGTATTTATCTACTGAGAGAAGTAATTGCTACCACTGCAGCTCTGCTGTACCTAATGATGTGATATAAATGCCTGATTCTCAGCACCTTGGAGATAGCCACCTTGAACCTATCTTCAAATATGGTAACAGTTAAGCCACTGTAATAATGCAAACACACTGGGAAAAATATTATTGTATGATGATTTCCAGAGATTAATTATCTCGTGGAAAATACTTGCAGGCATCCAATAAGAAACCTCAGAATGGAAATTAAAACAATTTAATAGATTCAATTTATTCCATAAAGATTATTTTCCTTAAGCTTATATATTCTATCAGACTCTCTGAAAAAACAGCAGAGAGAAAATTGGAAATGATGTGTGCAATGTTACTTTGGCTATGCAGCATTTTTATCCAAAATTTTTTCCCATTTCTTTTTTTCTTTCCCTTTCATTCCCATGTTGCATTACATCTTCCCAAACAAAAGAGAGGGGAGGGCTGAGGTATGCTGACAGAATATTTGAGATATATCTCTCATGTCTTATTTAAGGCTATTTTTGTAAACATTTTTGTTTGTGTACTTGGCACCTAGCTCAAGACACACAACAAGCCTGAGAGGCAACAAAAACAAGGTATTCCAGTTGAGATGGACAAAAAAAAAGGAGAAAATGACACAATGCTACTCCTCTTCATGTCTGGAGGTGTTAAGGGTAGCAGCTAGCATAAAGATCAAGTAAAATAGAGAGCTGCTTCCAGGAAGAAAGGACTGCCAAATGTCCCTACTGCATACACTTCATTTGATAGAATACCAACATGTGTCAGGCTGGCTTCCATTGTGATCCCATCAGGCATATCAGCTTCAACACATGGCTTGAACAACCTACAGACTACACAGTCCTCTCAACTCATTCCATAAGAAGCAGTTTATAACTAAAGAGGCACAATTTGCTTAAAAATTAATCCTATTCCCTTGCACTTTTGTCTCATGAGTGAGCCAATCACACAATACTCAATAAAAATTGGAAGGTGAAATAATGTTGATGATTTCCTAATTTCTAGTATTTGAAGAGTAGTATTCATTGGGCTAAGAGAAGTTCCATCCAACATTAACTATTTGTTGAATATCATGAAGAGAATAAAAGCTCAATCACACGTAAATCTTGAGTGCTTAAGAACTCAGTGCCACCAAGCAAGTATTTAAACTATCTTCTAGGATTTACTGTTCCCACAGCAGACCCTGAGGAAGAGAAGTAACGTGTTTCTCTTCCCCTTTGGTGCAAGGTCAGCAGGCATGACGAGAACACAATTCACAAATGGCTTAAAATAAGCCTGGCTCACTTTGCTTTGAAGCAAAAGGGAAGCATCCATACGGGACATTTCACTGTCTCTTTGCGGGGCAGAAACCTTCATCAAAGTGTGAGAACAGCCAGCATCAGAGCCAAATATTCCATATGTTCTCACAAGCCCAGATACTCACAACCCAGGTTTTGCTCAGGCAACAAGACCATCAAGGGATGATTAAGTGTGGCTGAACTAGACAGCAGCTGATGACAGCTTTATCACGCCAAACAAACACAGAACAGCCAAGCCATCTGTGTTTGTGTGCTTATGTTTAAGATTATTCAAACAGTTCAGAGCACCTTACAGAAAAATGTAATAAATTGTGCATGGATTCTTTCTCTCTAGATAAGCGTGTCTATATATGTATAGGCAAAATAGCACTCCTTAGTGCCTGACATATACATGGGATGGGGACAAATCAATGTTTAATTTATTATACTTCTATTTGTAATTTGATACTTGTGCTTTGAACTCTTGGGGCTGCTCAGGATAATTAGATTTCCTGTTTTCCTCGGGAAATTATTGTTTTCCTACCCAAAAGTGATTCCTGTAAAAGCTTGCTCAGTTATTCTTGTGTTATGGACAGCTGAGCAGGGAACAAAGAAAATAAAGTAAAAATGTATTGTATTTGAGTTTTCCCCTCATTTCACTCAGTGGAATAAGAATTATGGAATCACTGCTGGCCTGAAGAATCGCAACAGTTTAGAGAGAAGTGATTGGGTATTCTCCCATGCCGGATGGAAGATGCAAGTTCACACTCCCCTGTTGTCTTAGGATCTCAGGATGTTTGGAGAAATGTTTTGAAAGTACATAAACAGGAGAGAAATGTTGTTGTCTTGAACAGCTGTCCCTGAGTATTCTGCAATTCAGGTACTGAAGAAATCCCCATGACCAGAAGGGTGCACCAGTTGAAAATCTTTCAGGTAAAAGGTGTTGAAAAGTAATCAGAAAATGGGCTGGCTCCACACAGACTCCTCTGCAAGATGAAGTTCAGAGCCTTCTGAACTTCAGATGGTCAAAGCAACAAATCAACAGAACAGCTAAGGGATATCTTGGTGTTTTAAGAGACTGAAGCAAGACAGGTACACCCACATAGACTTTGACATTTACACGTGCAATTTTGTAATGCTATCTTGCACCTATGGATGCAATTTTAAAATAACCCATCCGGCCAAAAGCAATCTAAGATTGAGAATAATTATCGGCTACTGGAACACAAAAAGTAATGTGAAGTATCGAGCAAGTGAACTGCACCAAAATCCCTTAGTACAAGTCCCACGAAAACAGTTGCAAAAAAAAAAAAAAAATTTAAAAAAAGCCTGGCAGAAGCACTACACTCTCAGCCCCAGGAGATGTGCACGTGCATGGCAGTGCAGTTCCCAGCCCTTGGCTGGGTTCTTCAGTCCCAGTTTATATATTCAGACAATGAACTTCCTAATCTAGATTTTAATACTCTTACCCATGCTGAGGTTTTATTTATGATCCCTCTGAACCCAACTTAAATAAAATATCACCATCTCATTTTATCAAGGCAGCAATGAGTGTACCATAAAAAGATTAAATGATGGAGGAGACAAAAATTGGAGCATTCACATAGATTCTCACCAAGGAGCCACTGGCTCTGAGACAGGTGCAGCTCAGCTAAAAACAGAGTTTGGTATCCCTGTATCATTCAGTGCAGCCTTAGAACTTGAAAGAGCACCTGATAAGGGAGACTTTTTAAAGAAAGGTAACAGGCAAAGGAAATGTCATTGGAGGTAACCCTAAAACACTCTGAAGGTTTTTGCATCCTGGGGAGAAAGAGGGGTCTCCCTCACCCAGTGGCCTGACAGGTACCCATGTGCCACAGAGGGACCTTCCCCAGCCACATGAAGTTTTCTGATTTGCAGCTCAAGCCTTTTTCAAGCTGAGCATCACTCATCAAAAATCCAGCACAGGAATATTAAAAAGCAGCATGGGAGTCATTCAGTGAAACAGTGCAAATGTGTTGTACTTGCAAAAATGCAAGCATTTCTCTCATCTTTAATCGTTTCTATTTTGAAATGCTGGATTGAAGAACTTAGTTTCAAAAATATCTCCAAGAGATTTGTGCATCCCACATCACCATTCCATGTCTTCCATGGATAAATCCATAACACAGTGAGGCATTGAGAGCTCAGGAAGAAAATTCACAAAGAAAAATTATTACAATGGATGCCCCAAGAAACAATTAAAGCCATCAGCAAAAAATCCCACAGAGAGGGCTTAATTCCATCTGGTTTGCTGCCTCAGAGCAGCCTCTTTAAAAACATTCTCAAGCTCACCATCCAGTCAAAAGGAAGTAAATTTAGGGATTTAAATTGGACATGAAGAGATCCCTTGAGAAGACAGATATTGCTCTCCATTGGCAATATATGGGAAGGTAAGTACCTAATCTTAAGGCAGTGCACAGTGCTTATTTGAAAATCTGTGCAAAACCTCAAAAACTTACCTCATTAGGTGCTCGAAAGGGAACTTATCTCCTACTCCTATTTAAGGTTGTTTCCTTACTTATTTCCTACTCATCTAAAGTTTCAGAGTTGCAGTAAAAAAGTGACACACACATCTAAAATTAACTACACAGACCCATCTTAAATGTAACTAAATCATTAAACTAGTAATACAAGGAATAACAGAAAAATTAAAGGATTTTTCAAAAGTAATTATAATTTCTTTAAAGCAGTTCTGCATTTTGGAAGTGCCCTGCAAGTCATGAGTGTAATATGAATGATTGTACTCAGCATAGTCAGAGGGATAAAGACACATCAAGTAACATAGAGGTGACCGTAATAAACAGATGATCACGTTCACTCAAGATAAAATGAAATCAAGTTAGAAAGTTTAAAACATTAGAAATAAAACAAAGTTTTCTGTGTATTTGTTGATAGGGCTGAACTCAAGACAAGCTTTCACACAGAGTTTCTCCTGTGTAAGGCCTGAGTAAGATCTTTGCACCACGGATGCTGCTCTGTGTTTTCCTCCTAGCATAATTCAGTACCTGATCAATTTTCCCTTGAAAATAAACTGAAAACCATGCTGTGAGACATTTCCTGACTAGGAAGACTACATCATCGATCTCTGCATTACATCCTACCAAGTACCACTTACCAAGTTAAGACATTATATGTTCATTGTCAAGTGTATAGAATTAATTACAGAATAAAACCACATTTAATCCGTCCTGTTGCTCAAAGAGCATCATGGAAATATAACTGATAAAATACAATACATCAATGCAAGATGACTGTCCAGATTCAGAACAACCTAAAACCAGAAAGTATTCCCTTTGGGAAAAGCTTGAACATATTCAAGAAGGTAGAGTTTCATTACCCTGAAGGGAATCTCTGAACAAACTTGTTTGATCCAGCCTGTAATACAAAACACACATGAAACACACATACAGTGACAAAATGCAGCAAGCCAAACCCCTCAGAAGGACCTCAAGAAATGTCACTGTGATCCCTAAGAAGGACTGGATCCCAGCAAATAAAAGAGCACATGCAGCATGGTTAAACTTTAATTATATTTGGCTCCCTCAAAACAGATGCTCACAGACAGATTTCTGTTTCACCCACTAATGACTGTCATATACAATCATGTCACTGATTTCAGAGGGCTGCAGGGTTTGCACGCTTGCAGGCAAAACTGACAGCTAAAGAATATTTACAAAATCCAACACCCTGCTTCATCCAACAGGGATATTCAGACACTGCAACAGAGGTAGGAGAACCAGATTGTGCCACGCTGTTTCAGGAAGAAGAACAATCATCAGACTACTGGTGCCTGTTACAACCTCTGCACATAAGAGCAGTGGCCCTCCTGACTGTGCTTGGGAAGCCAGAGTGTGCTCCTCCTGTTCACTCTCTGGTCTGGGTTCCTGGATCATCACATAGTGATGAAAGGATAACAGGGTAGTGATATGAAAAGACAAACACAGGTAGGCAGGAGTCAGAAGGAAGAGGTGCATCACAAATATGTGCAGGGGAAGGCAAGCTGTTGGGAAGTCATACATGCCTTGGGTATTTCACATTGTCCCAGAGTAAACCCCCTCCCAAGAAATCTGTTTTTCCGATTACTTCAGATATGACCCTCATAAGATTTTAGAGTGGGCCTTGGTCAACTTCAGCTTTCTGTTGCAAGATCTGCAAAGAATGTGATGGGAAATGGATGCACTCATTCCCAGTTTGAGGCTGTGTCTCTCAAGCTTGGGTCTTACCGGCTCAGATGAGAACACATCAAAGTGGAGTTCGAGTGTGGAGCTTTACTCTGGTGTTGTGCAGCACTGCTCTCATGAACCTCACTTCTTTCATTTTTATTAAGATCAGCTTGTTTTTCTTGCAGCTTAAATAGAGAAGTAAGAGGAAACAGAAACAAACATTTCTGTCCCACTCCTTCAGTTCTGGAGGTGGACAGAGCCTTAGTGTGACTACACACCAATTCCTACACACACAAAAGGGTCACCACTGATTTTAAACATGTTCTTCAAATACCAAGTAGAGATCAGATCCCATCTGGGTATCCCAGCTCTGCCCACAGCAGCACTTTTTTCCCCACAAGGCTCTAAATTAGTCCAGCACTGAGACAACAAAACCAGTGCCACCATCTCCAAGGTGAAAGCAGAGCCTGGATTTTGCAGAAGAGTAAGCTTCCACCTCTCACTTTCCATTATAAACCATTTTCTTCTGTAATCCTGCTGTGCAGGCACCATCTGCTTCCCCAAGGTGAAGGTGCTAGCTCTTTGAGGAATGTAGAAAAACTGAGGTTTTGAGACCACAAGTATTCCTTGTCCATATAGTTACACTCCCTGTAAATCTCACCAATACCTATCCTTTCTATTTCAAGCTCCTTACAGTGGTACCACAAGAAAAGAAAAGAAAAAGAGAAGGAACATTAACAATTCATCCAATTCTTGCTGGTCTGATGGAGAAGAAGAAATAAAATTTCTAGAAAGCATTAGAGTGCACAACTCATTGCTGAGAAAATATCATTGGGTCACTCTGGCCTTTAGAATGAACCATCACCTTTCAATGAAAAGTATAGTCCATATTGTGTTGAGAAAACCCTTATCTATTACTTGGAACCAAGCCCTGGCTTGGTTGTGATTGTGGCCTATGAAGGCTCTAAATGAGCTGGGCTTTGAGCCAGAATCTGTTCACATGCAGAGGAACATCAGCAAAACCAGCCAGTCAGGATTTGTGTCACAACAAGATTTGTGTTACAAATCTGATTATTTGCCCAGCGAAGGAGGATGAAAAAGGAAAAGTGGAACTAATTTTCTTTATGGACTTTAATCTTCCCCTTTTATTCATATTTAAACTTCCTTCTTGCCTTATCTTGTCTGCTTTGACTGTAAGCTCTTCAGGACTTTTTGCACATTTTCAGTCCACCACAAGATCAGCTAATGAGTCTTTAAAGCATTAGTAGGGTTCATCTCACTTCCAACTCCAAAACTGCCTTAATCCTCAATGGACTAGTGATATTCTGGTGTTACTTTTTAATCGTTCTCATCTAGAGCTTGTTCCACCAATCCTTATGAACCTATACCTTCACAACACTGAACAAACTCAAAATACAGCAAGCAATTCTCCTGCTGGAAGAACAACAGTAAAGTCAAAGGATGCTTTTGAACACCTTTCACCAAGAGGCTAAAATACAAGGGCATACTCATTCTTCTTTTCAGAAAACACCGTGGCTTTGGTCAAAGGCTGCTTGGCCTTCTGGGGCTGAAAAGTGCACAGCTGACCCAGCTGATCTCAATTATGACAGCAGAAAAGAAAGAAAATGCAGCATTGGCATCTGCCAACTGTACTTGGGTACCCACAGACAGAACAAGATGAACCAATATGAGTTGACAGCCTTAAAATATTATCTGATCCATATTATTTTCATCTTAGGCCTTCATTTAAGCCTGCAATTTAGATGATGACAAGTTTCTTTTCTTTACAGAAATGCAGACAAGATATTTTGCACATGAAAAGTTTGACATTAGCGGAGTGAATTATAGGGATATTGATGTACTCTGATTTCTCAAAAGGTTACTGTGATCTTTTGCTGATTAAGAGACACGATGTTGCTAAGATAAATGCTTCAGTTGCTATTAACAACATCTCCCAGTGAAACATCAAACGTTTTTACGCAAAGTGCTGGATAATGTAAGGAAAGGTTACTTCTCATGTCAAAGCAAGAAGCCTGTGACTTAAGGATTTTGCTTTGCATTATAGTATAAATGTATAAATGTTGCTTGACTTCAGCAACACGGATGCACTATTCTTCACAGCTCAGAAATCAGGCATTAAAAGGCACATGTAAGAAAGCTTCTTCCAGGTGGTAGCCTTTACACCTCCTGGCCATCTTGTTCTTTCAAGGGAAAGAGATATGAAGGAAAAGAAGCTACCAGCAAGACTAAATGTAATTTTAATAAAAAATGAACTGCTATTTTATATCATGATTTCAGATGATTATGATGTCATGACACAAAATGATGAATGGCAGATTCGTGATGAATCTGCCTCTTTTTCCCATGAAGATACTGAAACTGAGAAGAAATTAATCTAAACCAGACTACTGCTGACTGGACCCAAACCACTCCAAGCATATCTGACATAAAACACAGAGGTGCTGACTTCAGTTCAAGATGACAGCCCCCTCTTTTTAGACACCCTCATTCATACCCCCCACACAAGCTTTTTCTGCCCTCTCCAAAGACATGGAGGCAGCACAGAATGAAATTCTTGTCTTCAGGACTCATGCATTTGTTGAAAAGATACAAGACAACCTCATCTTTCACACAGCCAACTACAAACTCCTACTGGGTAACTTGAACTTGTTGCTCAAAGGACTTGATTTAAAAGATGGAGTGAGGAGGTGCAGAAAAGCTACAACCAATTATCATTTGATCATGGAAGACCTGGAAACGGGAGAATACATCTTTAGTCCACCCTGACATACAGGATATAAAGATATAATTATATAAAGATATATATAAAGACATAATTTTGGTGACAGGGTGAAAAAGCTAAACAAAGATTAACAACCTGAAATGGACTATGCAACTGGAGTCCTTGTAATGCAGTGATGCATGAAAATGGGATCTGAACACCTGCTTTGGAAATCCAGATCTGAAAGCAGATGCACATGTGATTTTACAAGATTGTTTTTATGTCAATTACTAAAAATGCTGCACTGAGGGAAGAGGAGGGGGATGCTGGCAGACAGCTGGAAACAGATGTGAACAAGCTGCCCTCTCCCACTCACAGGGCTGACCTGGGTGCTCAGGACAGCCCAACCAGTGAATGAAGAAGCATGGGAACTCAGACTGAAAGGAAATTTGCACAAATAAGGATATCCACAAAGTAATGATTCCTTTCTGTCAGATTCAGTGCATTGCTGCTGAAGTGAGAGCATTAAAACTGAAGGTCTAACAGGATTTACCACCACTGTAAGCAGCTTTCAGAGTTGTTCTCTGGTTATCTCAGTTATTTAAACCAATTAATCTCAGTTTTTTATTGATTGTCATTTTAATTGATTGTTCTTTCATTTGTTTGGCTTAACCCCTGATACGATAGACATTGAAGAAGGCTGGCCAAAATGAGATATACACAGGCTGGTATTAGGCTCCTCTGTAACCCAATTCATTGCTTAGAAGAAATGGGTGCTGCTACCTGGAATACAGTGGCTGGATGATAAACAGCCAGTGACTTTGGAGCGTTTCTTGGGAGGATCCCTGACAGGCTGACAGCTTTCAGACTTACATGGATTCATGTACGGGAATATAATTATGCTTGTTTTCTCCACAGATGTGGAGAAAAAGACAAAAATCCTTCAAAATGGTGTTTAGTGGGCTGAATATTCCAATACCCGTGATTTGAAATTTTTTAAGCTAGGTACTAACAATTCTAATTAAAGATAAGGATCCCATAGGAACTGTGAAAATAAATAAAAAGGTCTTGATCAAAACCCAAGAGTAAAGGAATGGGAACAGGGCAAAGACGGCAATGAGACAGAAGTCCAGCTGGGAGGTTACACGCACCAGCAGTCCAGCCATGACCCAGTATTTTACAAACTTCAAAAAAGGACAGTTTTCAGGTGGTATTGTGGAAAAAACAATAAAGTGGCTTTGCTGTATGAGTGAAACTAAATGCAAGGTTGAGTATATATATGGGAAAAGGCAGCCCTGAAATATAAAAAGTGAATAATGGATGAGATAATTGCAGCTGGAATTAGATGAGATTTTGAAGGGAAATACAGAATGATGGATGAGATGGTCGACACAAGTGTTTATCTATGATATAAATGCTCCTCATTTGAAGGCAGAAAACTAATTCAGACAGATGAAGAAAAGGCCTAACATGACCTAAAAAACCAAGTGCTTGTTTCTTTGGTTAACAATTTCAAGTTTCCAAATCTTCACAGCACTTCCAGTTTGCTCTGCATTCAGCAAAGTGCAGAGTGCACATCACTCGCTTGTTATTTCCTCAGCTTATATTTTTCTCCCCACAGGTCTGTGCAAAGCTAATTTGCATTTTACTTACGGACTCTGAGCAGTTTGTGGGCACTGCATTTACGCTGCCTGCTCTGCTGCAGAAGTAGCTATCACCAAAACACCCCTGACACTGCCTGCAAGACATGTTAGCAAGTGGATTTACATCCGCTTGTGACTCTTGTGTATTTTTTTTTCAATTTTACTATTTGTGTCCCTTATGTGACAATTTTATCACTGTTTTCAGCATTGTTCTCCCTGGATCATGTCTATATCATGCAGGCAAAGCCTGCGCTTATTCCCACTGATAATTTACAGCTGCTCTCAGCATCGAGCACTCAATGCAGAGACATGGACCTGGGAGCAAATGTATCAGAAACACCCCCTCTCCTGGATTCCCCTTTTGCTCTTCAGCTAAAGGCACTTCTGCTCTGGCAGAAGGGGCATTCGTGCTGGTGGGCAGTGGCAGATGGGCAGCAGAAGAGCAGTGCCACCCCCCACCCACTCCTGCTTCCCCACATGCTCCTTGGAACGCAGGGACCACTGCTCTGCCCAAGACTCACGAACAGGAGGCTGCCTGCTCCTGCACACTGGCGACGTGGCCAGGGCTAACCCCGTCCTTAAGTGGCAATAAGGTCAGGTGGCATCCTGTTGCTGTGGGGCTTTCCTGAGCAGGGAGGAAGGTGTGGGCTGGCTCCCTCTGGTCAGCATCGGGTTTACATGATGTGAATGCACATACGCCCTCGCTGCTGCTTTGCTTCCCGCTTTTTAACAGCAATTGTTCCCATCAACCTGTCTCTTTGAGAATGTGCCACATTTTCCAAAAAATAGATTTGGAGGCTATCTAGCTGCTTCTGGGAAATAGATTAAAAAGAAAAAAAAATCCAGTTCTGGAGGATTCAGGTTTTTGCTGAAGGTTCCGACAACATAAATCCAGTGCCTGGTTTGGGCAGCACAGGCCACAGTTAAATTTGACCTACAAAAATAAATCTAGCCCAGACTGTATATGAAACAAATACTCCAAAGCAAAAACAGTATCACCTTTGAAAGATGACTGGGAATTGTGCTGCTTGAAGCACTGGTTCCAGTAATCCCAGGGATCACAAAAGCAAGCCTACTTGACGATTAATTAGAAAAACAGAAGAAAAAAAAATTAAGTGGGAGAAAAAAAAAAAAGTCCAAACGTGCTGACTGCTGTGTTTTGGAAGCTACAATCAGGTGCCTCCAGGGAAATGCAGAGCTCTTCTAATGACAAACCAGTGAGACCAACATCAGGAGTTACCACATCCAGGTGTGAGATCCTACATAGAATGTAAGTTATTGAATGAATAAATAAATACATCCTTAGTGGTTCTCAGAGATAAGCATCCAACTTATTTGATACTAGCTGATGAGGCAGGCAGAAAAGGAAGAGTACCATCACACAGAGCCATGGCAGAGGGTCAAACAGCAACAGAGATACTCAAACTCCACCATGTGTTGCTGTGACTCAGAAATTAGGTGCAAGGCTGCAGTAGCCCATTAAAGCAAGGTGGCAGCGAGAGAGATGAAGCCTCCCAAAATGAGAAGAAACAGAGAAGGGTAAGATGTTTCATCGCAGATGTGAACTTACACCCCTGAAAGCGCCATTCATGTTGAGCTTTTAAGTACACGCAGCCATGCTGTTTCCCACACACTTCAGAAACAGATGGATGGGTCCCAGTTAGGAACACTCACTGCAGGCCAGCCTGATTACAAAGCCCCTCTGTAGCTGCAACTGTGCTGGAGTGTCTCTCCAAGAGACAGCTGCTACGGGGCAATTACCAATGATCAGACCATGCAACCAATCTGCTGTGCTCGAGGGATGATGGCTCTCAACTCCAAGCCAAAAATACAGCCCCTGCCATGAGATGCTTGTTCTGTGTGGTCTCCTCTGCAGCTTTGAGGAGGAAGAAAGCAGAGACAAAAGGAAAAACAGAGCACAACATCCATGTCCCCAAATGCTGTGTCTGCATGGGATATTACAGACTCACCCTCCTTCTGTTTATCTGGGATTGTTCCACTTTGGCCCCCAAAACAGATAATAGATTTTAATCCTATCAACTTTCTTGACTTACTGCCTTTTTTACATGTCTATTGTCAGCCACTGTTTTACTTTAATAAAGATTTACTGACTAAATACAACGAGTTTCATGCCCACATTTCTGGGGATGCAGTGATGGAAAACATGAGCTTGTGCATTTGTTTCTTGGATATCCAAGAGAAAATGTTTATATTTTCAATTTCTTTTCCCTTCCACATTTTCAAACAAAACAGGAAAGCAATTGTTATTTCTTTAAATGTCGGCTCAACTACAAATTTACGTGGCCTTTTTTACAGTAAATATCACTTGCTTACATGTGAGAATTATTCATCACTGCTAAGCGAGTAATAAAATCAGGGAATTAAATGGCAGCAGCAGACAGGAATCAGCATGTTCCTGCATTTGGTGAGCCACATCACATCTTAGTACAATTTCACTCAGAAGAGAAATGTGTGCTTTCACCAGGTAAGGATGTGGCCTTGACCTTAACTCTTCTATGAAGCTAACAGAAAGAGTGAAATCTCAGGTCAAGCAGTAGGTTGCAAACCACACAGAAAGTGCTGACAGAGCTGTTTTACCTGTGCCTCGATATTTTTCAAGTGACTGATTTTAAAAATAAATTGCTAACAATGCAACTGCAGGAATATCATGTTTGTTTATTCTCACATCCATGACTGAGAAGCTGTAAATAGGTGTGACAGCTGCTGCATCTCCTCTGTTGTCATCACTCTGCTCCTCCTTTGAGACAGGCAGTGAACAGGATGACTACTAGGACTGACAGGAGCACAGTATGATCCTGAGGCAAAGAGTCGTACATGAGCTCTATTACTCCTAAACCTATGTCAGAGTTTCTGTCAAAATCAGCATGCAGAAAGATGCTGCTTATTTTTGGGGAAGAGCAGACCCTGTCCTGCTTGTTCGCCAAGCTTTACTGAAATGGCGCAGAGTCTGAAAGTCCCAGTTTTCCAAACTTCTGTAAGATCACCTGCCAGATTCATTTTGAAGGAAACTACACCATAGTTAAAAAAACCAAACAACAAAACAAAAAACCATAAAAATCAGAGCTTGACAGTCATGAATCCAGTACCAAAAGACACGGCTATAAGCTTCAAGCCATAACTTCATTAATATCCAGAAGAATTTGGGGGATGCTCTGAGCATTACCTGCTTGGCCACCTGACTGCACACGTGGAGTAAGAAGGATTTGCTGCTTTGCCTCTGCAGCCAATGGCCAGTTTAAGCTTCCACACTAAAGAAGTACTAAACTGGGAATAAATGCTCACTTGAGACCCTTATCTCCTCCATGGCATCGTGGGACAGTCCTGACTTCCTCTCTGTATCCTTTAATTTCAGGTGAAACTTTACACTCTTCATGAAAAGTTTTGAGGTTTATGAGAATGAAAATCATATTAGAGGTTGAACTCAGTAAGTTGCAGGTCACTGCTGGATGCAGCAGTTGGACAACAACCCTGAAATACAACAAGCAACAGACAGAGCTGTGTTGTCTCTGGTTGCCACCCTATGTGTGCTTGCCCATGCTGGGCCACACAGCAGCTCTCAGATATGGTCCCTCACCTCCCTGGTCCTGCCACGGTCCTGCAGGACAGAGCAGAGACACCACAGATCACCACAGTATTGGGGTGCAAGGTCATGTCATGTCTCACCCAAATTGACAGTACATGCCCAATGGCTGCTTATATTGCAGTGTCCCTGAGATCTCTAGAGTAAGTACGGAGGTGCACCCATACCCTAAATGTTACATATTTCTGTAAAAAATAGATATCATGGATGTGGTGGAGTCCAGTTGAATTACCATCATAACCTATGGGCAATACAAGGTATGGATTTTTTTTAATAATTAAAAAATCTAACACTAACAAATTATTGAATCTGTTTGCATTAACGGACTTGTATTTTTGATTAGGCAAGGCTAAACTTAGAGTGTAAAACTATGTGATTAGTTTTCTAACAGCAAAGACCAGGCGGCAAAACAAGACCAACTGTCATTACAGAAGAGACTCTTCTATTTATTGTCCTCCAGCACTGAGTTTTAAGATTTTTAGTAAGAGTTGACTGCCATTTCCAAAGCCAACGGTTTTAGAAATAATGAGCTATCTTCCAGGAACTGGCCAGCATTCTCTACACCAATTCAAATCAGACCATGTTGTGTCCTCAAGAAAGACAGCAGGGTTGGGCCAAACCTACCTTTGCTTCCTCTTCCCATTTCCCTTCACTTGCCAGCATGACCCATGGCATATGCTGGCACCTGAAGGCTTTAAGGCACAGCAAGGCATTGTCATCATGGCAGCCCAGACAGCAGCTTACATCAGTATGTTGTCTTCTGCCTTCTCCGTGCCCTCCCTTCTGCCAGCCATGAACTGTGCAGACCAGAGGTCAGGAGACAAATGTTTTAAAGGCAGCAATGTTTATTTAGTCATCCAAATACCCATCTTTAAAGCACTTTTAAGGGTATTATGTACACTAAAGTGATAAGCAAGATATGTACCATGAAAACCATCCATGCTGAAAACTACAGCTGGCTGGATAAAAAAGGTTACCTGTGAAAGTATAAAGGACAGTTTCAAGAGAAGTCAGGAGGTGCATGTCTCTTCTCACACTTGATAAGATTACAGGAGAAATGAGTTACAAAACTGCCTTGGAGAACAAGGGAGAGAGCGAGCACAGCAATTCAATTTCTTCTGCTTCTGTTTCATGTCCTTGAGAAATGCCAGAGAATGCACCAGGAGAATACAACATCTGCCACCCTGACAACACATTTCACTGCCTTGCTCATCTGCACAGTTTCACTGCATGTTCAATCAGACAGCTCAGAGACCAGCACAGAATGAACCATTTCAGCCTGGATCCTATCACAGAATGACCACTTGGCATGCCTTTATGTTAATAACCACATATTCAATGAAGGTGACCTCTAGGTCTGTGGGGGGAAAGATATCACAGGACAGGCAAAGAGAGAAGAGTGCTTGTGAATGAATTTGCAATATCCTTCTCACAAGTGACTGCTAGGCTCAGCATCTAGATGAGAATTCAGAACTTTTCAGATTGAGGTTGTAAGCTACTCTGCTCTATCTGAAGAACAACCAAAATATAAAACAGAGCAAAGGATATTTCCATTCCTGAGGTTTAGATTCTACATCAAGTGCCACTCAACTTTTACTAACCTGCAGCCCAGTAAACACATACTAACAGGCTTCTGTCTTTAGTAAGTCAACTGAAAAGTTTCTGCCGTGTTGCTTACACTTTCAGTGACTGTAGCATTTTAGTTTGCTGCTCTGATGCATTCGCATCTCTTGTCCCTGAGCAGGAGAATTGTTTACCCTTTTGCCCCCCTCTTCCAGAACTACACTCAAATTTCTGTAGGACTTGGACTTGAGCTGGTGCAACTATAGCTTCTGAAATAATTTGTAGAAGGTAAGGATGGAGGATATGAGAGATGAAGAAAGAAGATACCCAAAGAGGACAGCATACCTGAATTGGAAGGAAAACATTTTACATGGGCACCCAGGAGAAAAGTCATGAGAAAACCCCTGAGAAAGATCCATAAAAACGTATGTGCTGCATCAAGCAGGGTAAGGTAGAAAGACAAAAGGAGTAACCCAATGTATTTCAAGCGGAGCTCACTTTTAAAGAAAAGCTATTATGATACCTCAAAATGCTTTGGCACTTAGTGCAGATTATCAAGTCATTTAATTACATACTTCATCTGAGCAGAAGGGAAGTTCAGAGAATTACATACTTTAGGCATGCACTTAATTAGGGTCTTAGAAATCTAAAGGTGATCAGCTGCTCCAGGTTCTCGGGTTCAGCTGACATCTCAGAAATCCTTCAAAATTTTGAATTTTAATATTTTGTGTTTCCTCATCAGTCCTATTGTTACTTTTTCTCTCTGAACATACACCTCAATACCTCTACACATCAGTCAAAGAGACACAGCTGTCTTTTTCTCTTCCATGCAGTGACTCTGGTATTAGTATCTTTTATCAGTCATAGAACCCAGTGCACCATCCCACATTTTGCAAACGCTCTTCCAGCTGTTTCAGCAGGAAAAAAAAAAGAAAAAGCCACAGTGGAAGTTTGGTTTGGTTTTAGCTATGCAAGCTCATTCCTAGGGTGCTCCCCCTTTGGGAACATTTGAATGGCTTACAAACAAAATTACAACAGAACCAGCTGAGGTTAAAAGCTTTTAATACTATTACTTTTTAAAACATTTCCACACTAGAGATAATCACTTTGCAAAACAAAAGGAAATGGCCCTGTATTCAGCAGCCTGCTTCGTAGAGGTGCTGAGCTTTTCTGAAGTGACTGTAATAGTAATGCTTTCTAATTAGCTGCTGCTTGGCAGGTTTGGGCTCTGGCAGCTACCAGGAGCGTGCAATTCAGCTTTCAAAATAGGAAGACTAAAGATTCAGTGTAAGAGTAGGTGTCATTTCAAAAGGCTGGTGCTGTGACTGTGACAGACTGAGAGCACTGAGTGGGTGTGTGAGCCACCGGGGGAACGGGCAGGCAGCGAGTACCACTCACAGCACCAGCTCCGGCTGCCGTGCACTCGTGGTCGTACTCGAGGGAGACATCTTCCACCCTGTACTGCCTCTGCTCCCTGCAATCCTGCCAGCACTGCAAAGCTCACATCCAGTCAGTGCTCAGCCTCCTGGTCTTTGTGTCAGAGCTGGCCTTGTTTTCTGCTCCTATTCAGTGCCCGGTGTCAGGACAGGCATTCCCCACTGCAGTGGACAGGACTGCACACCCTGACCACGCAGCACCTTCAAAATAGATGTCAAGGAGTTGACACACTTCATTCTGACCATTTTTTGTTCCAGTCCCAATAATTTGCATATGCCACGTCAGGATCCTGTTTGCCAAGGACTTCTTCCATTCCATGGAAATGGAACAATCCTGATGTGTTAACCAGCACAAGTAGATCAAGCCTCTGATGAGTAACACAACTATCATCAGTTTACAACCAATTTCCAAGGATCTTCCTTTCATACTTGAGCATGTATCTGCTGGAAAAAAAAGTGTTTGTAAGAATCACAGAGTATCAGTATCTCAAAAGACACGATTAAAAACCATCATCCCTGTGAGCAGAGGAAGGGGTTAATAGTAATTAAGGATACTATACTCATCAAACCAAGATTTCTGCTGAAATGACAGAAGACTCCAACAAACCTCACTAACTCAGGTAGAAAATGCAATTCATGACCAAAAACACTTTCAAGGAAACTAAATTCCAGCAGAGACATAGCAAACTAACAGAGCTGGTCACTGCTGAATTTACTTGGGTTGCTGCTCTAATTTTCTGCTTTCCACATCACTGCACGCCATTTGAATGGTCAAATCTTTGATCAATGATTTAATTTGATGGTGTATGGTCACCAAAGCATCACACTGCTTTACTTAATCCTATACAACCCTTTGAATCATTTGGAGTTTTTTGCTTTTGTCTGTTACAGGAATGAGGTTAGGAAGGTGATGAAGCCACCTAATGGCCAGCATCCATTCCATTTTCAACAAAACTTAAACCAGAATCTCAACCCCCATATTTGCAGCTCATTAATGAATTGAGAAATTCATCCTAAATTAGCCAAAACCTAGATAACACCAACGCCGCCACCACCGCCACCCCCAATCTATAACCAGTTAAGATTTTCTAGCCTATGGATTCTGAGGACCCAATTGGGCTATCCAGCTGCTACCCAGAAACTCCATTCTCATCAAGTCTGCCAAGAGGATTATTGCTCAGGACAGGACAGGGTTGGGCTCTTATTGTTCAAGAGAAACCAGGCACCTCAACAAGGAAGATGTTTGCCATGAATGTAGTGCTCCTTCGGTCTCCATTCCTCTTACCCACCATCTCTAGCTATTCTCTGTGTACAACAGGACCCCAGCTACTGCTACAATCAACTGTGTTGTGAAATGCTTTATGTCTGTAAAACATGTGAATGTCTAGTTGCTATTATATTACAATCCTCCTTTCCACACTCAACGAAGATGGAAACACGTGACATCTGCTCTGTTTGTGAAGTCTTTAGCATGTAACTGCTGAAAATCATGTAAATTATTAAAAAAAAAAAAGTGTCACAGAATTAGTCTCACAGTTAATGGGCACAAAAACCACAAATAAATTATTTCCAGTTTCTTCTAACCCTCATTGCGCAAGGGTGCACAAACACACGTGCCACGTGAGTGGCATCCTACTTTCCCTTCCCCACCATCCACCTCCTACCACATCCTTCTCTTCCAACATTCAACAGCTCCTATGAGAAACTGGCCATGTTATTAATTGACGAAAGCACAGTCACTCCAAAACATTTAATCTCAGGGTTCCCTGAATTAATAATATGACCAGCAGTAGGTTTCCTCTTGCTCTCCTAGGGTATTTTCCTACGAACTGCAAAGCATTCTCTCCCCATCTGTGCCAGGCTTTAAGACACCTCATTTTAAGCAAGAGGACAGTCCTGCTGATGTTACTGGAACAAGATACACGTCTTCCAAATGCAGTAAATGTTTAAGTGTTTTGCTGGATTGGAATCACTGCTTTTAACATCTTCTGACAGCAATTACAAGCACAATCCTGGAACAACAGCCTCCTCCAAAGTGCAGTAGCAACACTTTATAAAAACACTATGCCCAAATCTCCAATGAATTTTCAAAAGCTTGGCTGGAACAGAAATTTCTGCTATACAAGATTTGGAAATGTAGTCTGCAGTGTTACTGCAGTGATAAGAAAAGTGCAGGGATTCCTCTTGCCCCCCACACTAATAAAAATCTAATGCAATTGTGCCAAGCAGCCAGCAGAAAGAAAATGATTCTCACCTCAACTGTTGGTAACATCCTGGACGAGGGCACTGACTTCTGCACACAGAACAGGATTTCTGCAACATCTGGATTATACAGCTGGTCCCTCTAGCTGTGCTGTACCACACCAAGACATCGGGACTTAAGATTGAACCAAAGCATCTGAGAACTCCTTAGTTACACTCAAATATGCTCTTTCAGCTTCCTGATCCTTTGATTCTATTTATTATAGGTCAAGACATTCTGGAGGAATCAAAGAATTCCAGAGAAAATGACTTTAACCTTTGGAAGAAAGCAGAGCTGGTAAAGTAATGGTCAGTGCCCTATTATGCAGATAAATGAGTACTGAACTGGTTATGCAAAAGAATGCCTACAAGCTCCTAGCTAACATTATTAATGTTTAATGCTATAGATCATAAAGGTTTTGTCTTAGGTCTTAGATTATAATAAGGGCAGCTTTTGACAGGGAGTTGTTCATGCAGCTTTAAATCCCAGCTCTCCATCGGTCTGGCATAGAGCTTGCTTTTTCGTGATCCCACTTTTGAAAGAAAAAAAATCAGTCCTAAGCATACACCAGTAATGTCAAAGCTTCCAAATGGCCACCATTTAGCACTGTCAAGGATAGACTCCAAGGGCAAGTATAACTGAAAGGTCTGTCTGTCTTTCTCTGGAGCTTTCTCGGCGGCACATGTATGGACACAAAGACGCAGCTCACGTTGAGCAAGCAGCCTGGATTCTGTTTTGAGCTGGTGGGAATAACCTACCAAAACCACAAATCTAAACTCTCTCTTTTTTAATACCGTCAGATTACCTTGCTGTAAGGAAGAGCACACAGCTAATAAAGGCTTTGAATCCCTCTTGACCCTTGAGATGGAGAATAGATATAGTGGGAAAACAAATGCAGTATTATCCTGCACTCTGGTTCCTCTGTGCTGATACAGCAGAGTACAGCAGATCCTAATTGTGCATCCTCTAACATCCAGAAATCTCATTAGAAAGGAATTAAAGGATACTGAACCTATGTCTGGCATTTCTGGAAATGCAGCAGCTCTGTTCAGGTGGCTGGGTGTCCAAGAAGGCCAAGCACAGCCTCTTGTGCACACACCAGCTTTGCAGCATGCACATGAGCTGTCCATGTCAGCTTGAAAATATGAGTATAAAGCTGGTGAAGGGTCTGGAGCACAAGTTTGATAAGGAGTGGCTGAAGGAGCTGGAGATGTTTAGCCTCGAGAAAAAGGAGGCTTGGGGGGACCTCACTGCTCTCTACAGCCACCTGGAAGAAGGTCTCTACTCCCAAGCAATAAGTGACAGGGCGAATTTGAAACAGCCTCAAGTTGGGCCAGGGGAGGTTTAGATTGGATATTACTGAAACATTTCTTCATGCATAGCGTTGCCAAGCATTGGAACAGGCTACCCAGGGAAGTGGTTGAGTCACCACCCCTAGAGGTAATTAAAAAATGTGTAGATGTGGCAGTTAAGGACATGGTTTAGTGGTGGGCTTGGCAGTGCTACTTCAATGGCTGAACTAGATGTTAAAAGTGTTTTCCAACCTTTAAGTGAAAAAATGATGTTATGATTCCATAAGTCAAAATGAAAGAATATTTTAAACCAAAGTTTGAATAATCTGCTATTATATTTTCTCATAAATAACTTGCATAACATAATTGACCCTAACTGAACTCAGTTTATCCTGTGTATTCCAGGGCTTTTCAGAAGTTACATAGCTCTTAATCATGTATGTTTCATGTTTCATGCACGGACTTGTTATTCTGACATGGCAATAGGGAGCTATACAGTTTCTTCAAGATGCACCAGGGACCACATCCCTGTTTTGGGGAAGGTGACCTGAATTACTGCCAATGCAATGAAAGGCTTAAAGTGACTTGAATGATCACTGACCAGACCTGAATCCTAGAAGAGTAATAGAGAACACAAAAGCAATGAAATTTAAATTACCTTTATTTTATAATGGTTTTGCTTTCTGTACCAAACTTGTTCATTTGTTTCTCTAGTTCCTGAACCATAGCATCCCTTTTCATATTTAAAACAAATCCCCATCACTCCAATTGAAATGAATTATTATAAGAACTTCTAATCATTAAGCTAAAGACAAAGAATTTCACTTCTCGTACTTCAAATCCTCAGAAATTGTTTACAAAGTGGTTTCGAACATGGAGAATCACCATCAACTATAGATGACCTATACAGCCAAAAAAACCCCACAGAAAGGGCTGCACTCCCAAGGCTCTTGCTACCTTTTCCCTGTTCCAAATGTAAAAGAAGAAAAGACCATTTATCTGAAATTTTTTTTTTTTTTTTTTACTGTAGGGAGACATACCCGACCATAAAAACACTGCAAATTAAGGAAATCCAGTCCTCATTTTCAATATGACACAGAAAATACATGAAACACATCAGGAAAATTAAATTGCAAACATAAATCTTGAAAAGCGTGTCAGTGACATTATGACTGCAGGTGCTGCCCAGCTCATATCAATTTGGATCATACTGAAGACCATGACATCATTTTTTATTCTCTGCCTTTCCATTTTTTTCCCACTAAAAGCTTCTATTTTTTTTTTCAGGTTTAATACATGTTTCAACCCTGCTCCCATTGACATTTTTTCCATCAGCTGGCTGTTAAATGAACGTTAATTTTAGTCTGTCAGAAGCAGGGAGGGGGGCAGCTCACCCCTGGGCATCTGACAGCAACCCCCTAACCCCTGCTAAAAGCATCGAGTGCCCTTAGCCTGGATGCAGCACTCAGCACCTCCCAAAACCAGGCTTTTATGCTGGAAGCAAAAGTCTCTACCTATGAGAAGTGGCTATTTCTGAGGTTACCTAGACTACAAGAGCACTCTGAAATCACTGAACAACACACAGAAATGAGCCAGTCATACAGCTTAGCAGAGGCTCAACATCTTTGGCACAGCATCTTGAGGTGTACAGCATTAATTAAAATACGGATTTAAAATGGAAACCCAATCATTAGGTAATAGGCTTTGACTAGGTGTGAGTCCTGCTCATTAGCACAACAGACTTTAAACCAAAGTCAATTAGAGCACCAGCAGAACAGAGGACACCCAAGCCTGCACAATCAACTACCAGCGAACACACTGATGCAAAAAGGCTTATTTTAACAACAGATTTAATAGTTACAGTAAAAAGCTGTTCTTCATGGCATAGCTAATTAATACAATACAGCTGAGGTACTCACATGTGGTTGCTTAAGCTGCACTTACAAGGAGGCCAGATTTTAACTCTCCATAGCACACTGTAGAATCACTGAAGCTGCAAGTGGTAACCAAACTTACACATAGGTTCTGCTTCTGTGTTTACATCAGAGGGGCTCTAAGGCACAGATCACTTATGGTGTCTCACAAGACATCTAGCAAAGCCAACTTGGGTCCACAATGACCAGTGCAAAGGTGTGATAACACAGAAAAGCAATTTATAGGAAAATAAATAGTCTACAATATCCTGTAAAAAATAAATTAACTTGAGAGGTAACCATTGCTTGTATGCCACAAAGCATCTCAGTTTAGGGATTACCTATTTTTGTACAAAATATTAATATATCTGGTATTCATCAGTTCAAATGCAATACCTGCTGCAGGTGGATGATAATGAGAGTGATAAAGATGCTAATGAGAGTGATAGCAGAGTATCTTTAGAAGTGATTATGAGCAGGAAGCACAAGTCAATAATCCTCATGTTCTCACACATCTGTTATTGAAGATCATCTCACTGGACCACACCACCAGAGATGCTACAGAAATGATTCAAAAAAAAAAAAGACAAAAAGATATAGCAGTGAAAAGAAAGCTGAAGAAAAGCAATACCTAAATTAAAGGAGTGACACACGGGGGGTTAAATGCCACCATGGTGACAGGACTGGAGAGGGCTGACAGTTCAGAAAGGTACAAGAGGCCTGAGACGGGGAGTAACAGAGTTAAGTGCAGCATCTGCTACACACGATGACCTAACAACTGGATTAATTTTCTTCAGTAGAAAAGAAGCCCAGGAAATCCTCTCCTACAGCTCATGAAAGGTTAATTACACAACTACCCCCTGGAGGAATTCCCCACATGCCCTGTGCTGTGCACTCCCAGTGAGCCCTGTGCCCTCACTGGGAGAGACCTGACAGCCCCGACTGCTTCTTCCCACCTTCTCACTACCCAAAGGGCTTCGTGGCACACAGCTCCAAGGTATTATTCCATCCTTTCTTCCTGAGGTGCATTGCCTCACCTTCACCTCACACTGAAACAAAAACCATCAATTGTCACTTCTTGTGACAAAGGAAAATAACAAATTACCCCAAAGGACTAGGGAGAAAAGCAAATGTTTCACTGTAAACTGTTGCACTAATAATCTTAGTAAGTGTAAGACACATTTGCACTGGGAACTGTTCTGAGAGAAGCAAAGCAACAGTGCATTGTGGCTCTTCCAACACACAGAATTAGCGTAGAAGTTGTGTGGAATATGTGGACAGCAAGAATAAGGGAGAGTACAGAAAGGGAATGAGCAGCACTAGTCCCAGCTTTGGCATGCTCCATCGTGATGATGGGTAAAACCTGGTGCTGTGCTGCATCTCTCTTTCTGCATCTCTCTTTGGGGGCATTCCACTTGAGCTCGGTGCTTAGGGAACAAAAGATGGACACACGGAGCTCATTGATTGTGCTGAGAAGAACCCTAAGAAAATGATCTGACACATACAAAATTTCCTTTGAATAGTCCAGTTCCCAGGAAGATCTCGTATCAATAGAAATTATTTCCTCCTCCCCACTGTGGTTTCCCTTAAAAAAAAATTCTTAGAAATACATCCAAAGGTTAGAAATACTTGGACAGCCAACTGCTACCTTGAGAAAGGCAGAGCCTGACACCCTCTCACAAGTGGACTTTAGGAAGGGAACAAAAAACAGTCATTGCATTAATGAAACAGAACAGTGCAAGGATTAGATTTGGCTTCCAACAAACACCTCCAGCCAAAGTCAGCACTCAGGCAGCAACAGTGCGGAAAGGCTTTCCTGGCCCCTACTCCACCTCTAAATTGTGGGTGAAGTTTTTTGGCAAAATCACAAACTTGGATCCAAATCATTCTTGAAAAAAGCCAATCACACTTAGGTACCCACAGAAATAGAAAAATATATCCTAGAAAAGGAAATGCATGGTCATTGAGTGTGGCTTTTTCTCAAGCACAGCACTATCTGTCTGTTTAAAAACCTAATTCACGTGGATTCACCATGATGATTTTTAGCTTTGGGTGGCTTATAGACATTACATACTTCTATTACGCATGAGTACATTGAACACCAACACCCACGATCATGCCTCGAGCTAGAATCGAGAACTAAGCTGCAATTTAAAAAATTTGTTCATGCAAGCAGAGGAGTATTTCCATACACGCCAAGCTGGATTCTACATGCGTAGACAACAACTTGAGAAAACCCAAACCACAGATGCACATACAGTCGCAGTACGGAATGGAGGAAAAGAACCGAAAAATCGCATCTCCGATTTTCATTTACAGCCTGTTCTCGGAGGATGGAGCGATGATGCCTAGCCCTGTCCAGCTCGAGGCCGCTGGCAGCGCCCCGGAGGCAGGCGGGGGAGCGGCGGCGCCACGCTGGGCCCGCCGCCGGGCGCTAACAGGTGCTGCGCCCCGAGCTGCGCGGCCAACTTCTCCTCAGTAGCGCTACCAGCTCCAGCCGCCTTATTTTTTCCTTTTCTTTCTTCCTCCTCGCCCCCTCCCCAAGGCGCGGGGCCGCTAAGGTTTACCTCCGCGGCGAGCAACTTTGGAGAAGAGCGGAAAGCAGAGGAGGGGATGCGCGCCCCGCCGCCCCCTCCCCGGGCTCCCATCCCTTCCCGTCCCGTCCCGTCCCGTCCCGCCGTCGCGCACCACCTGCGCGGCCATGAAGGAGAGGTCCATGGTGCTGCCGCTGGAGCTGCTGGCGGAGCTGGCGGAGGTGCTGAGGCTGCCGCTGCCGCTGCTGCTGCTGCCGGGGGCNGGCTCCGCTCCGTCCGCCCGGCAGCACCTGTGGGGCGGCCCCGCCCCAGCCCCGCTCACCCTCCCGGCCGGCAGAGCTTGCGGTGGCCGCAGCGGTCCGCGACCCCCGCGGCGGGGCCCGCCCGAGCCGGCACGGAGCCCCTCGGTCCCCGGGGGCTGTTTGCCTACGCGGAACGGCCCCGCAGCCCCGGCCCCGCGCGTGGCATTCCGCTGGCAGCGGGCGAACCCGGGTGTGCGGGCACGGCGGGGAGGCCGTGGCAGCGGAACCCCCAGGCTGGGTCCCGCCGGTCGGAACCGATGGCGAGCGAGTGCTGGGGAGCGAAACGATGAGTGATCGGTGCAGCGACGGGCAGATGCGGCTGCTCGGCTCTCGCGGGGTGTGCAGATCCTCTGCATCACACGCGCCTCTGAGATGCACACCTGGCGGCCACACTAGATTTCTTGCCCAGCTTGCTAATCCGTCAGCCTGGTTTTAAAATACTCGACTAGCCCCCTGTCTCACCACGGCTGAAAAGAACTCCCGACGGCTCAATCTTACACCTTGTCATGGCTGAGCTGTTGGAACTTTATTTTCAACTTCTCCTTGTTCCCGGAATTTACTGTTCAACAATACACAATAAACATATTTTGTCCCTTTTCTTCTGCTTTTTCCTGTACCTCACAGACACTGTTACCACTTTAGCATAAAAATTCAGTGGATTCATTAACTGGTTGGTTCTAAAAAACCTTTGACACCAACACAAAAATTAGGATAATAAAAATGTAGGTCATAATGCATTGAAAGCTTTTTTGTGGGTTTTTTTTTTTACCCTTTTGACATGTACATGTTAGTTTCATCTCCAAGGCTGGAGTCTTTGACCGTGTTTTTACTACCTCAGCATATTGCAGGGGTCTGAACCAGGGCTGATGGGAATACAAACTGTATGCCAGCATCAGAAGTACATGGAAAATCAGCTTTGCACTGGGATTTTAAAGTCTGGAGGAAAAAAATAGACCATGCTTCATCGTGTGTACTGTGAACTCCATGCTATTTTGCCTACTGTTGCACTGCTGCAGCAGGAGGTGACGGAAAGAAAATCAGCTGTTTTAAATCAGTCCTTTACTTCAGTGACTGTTAATGTGTCTGCCAAAAATGCTTTTATGTCAAGAGGCCCATTAAGTAAACAAGTAAAATCCCAAAGAGGCAATGTAATTTTAAGATTTTTTAATTCAGTTTTGTAAATAATGGAATTGTCTCTTCGTAGAGTCTCCCCAAAGTTTTGAAAGGATATTGATGTGTGTGTCAGAAGCCATAAATTAACTTCAAAACAGTGTTAATCTTTAATCGTCCAGATAAATTTTAAATGCTCTGGGTAAACGTCTCTACATAGTAAATGTGGCCTGGTCAGTCACTGCATCTGCAGCAACAGAGAATAACAAAATAGTTCATGAGAACGAAAATATAGTTACATTTTCAAACCACTGTGACTTCTCTACTTGTTTAATTCTATGGAGCATGAGAATTGTAGAACAACAGAGCTGGAAAGAACCTCAGGAAATAATCTAGTCCATGCATCTGCTTAAAATACTACCAGTGACCCTCCAAAGAGGGGGTTTATCTTTACCCAATCTCTTCTTTAGAATGTCTAACAAGGAATGTTCCATTCCCTACCAGGCAGTGCATAGGTTTATTCCACTGGCCATTTTCTAAGGCTGTGTCAATCAGGGACATTAAGAAGAAATTATTTTCTTTGGAACAACCACTTGCCTTCTGAGAACTGCTCTTTGTATTTGTCATTTACCAGTCTTATGGCATTTTGCCCATTCCCTGAAAGTGCTCAAGGAAGATTGCTACTGGTAACAAGATTTTCCAGACAAGTTCTGAAATATTTTACTCTGATGTTCAGCAAGTTTAGAAAACTAATGAGCATCCACACGTTCCATTAGATGCCACTAAATATTACTTCCTATTCTTGAGCTCAGCTAGGAATTTGGCTAAGTTGTCTTGGAAGACAGTGCCGATCAAAACCAATCTACTGTAGAAATACCTGCAGAGAAATTGCCCCTTTATCTGGTAGAACTTTTTAAACTTCTTCTGTACTTGGAGGAGTTTTAGGTTCACTAGAACAGCATTTCTATTTGCAAAAGCCATCCAAACCATCATTATATTTCGTTCTAGAAAATTACTATTAATCACTGCAACATCCTCAATCTCCAAGCTATTAATTTATCATTCATATTTCTTAAGCTTGACATAGGAAAAAAAAATCACTCTTCAGTTTTCACTTTTGATTTTCCTCTGGTTTACTGTCTTGTTTGTGGAACAGCATGGTTTGCACTGTTTAAGCTGCAAATAATTTCTGAGGAACACCAAATTATTTGTGTTTGTAGAATCATAAAACATTAAGGTTCAAAAGACCTCTAAGATAATCTAGTCCAACTATTAACCTGACATCGCTCTGTTTGCCACTAAACCATGTCACCAGGTGCCAAATCCACATGCCTTTTGAACGCTTCCAGGGATGGTGATTTCACCAGTTCTCTGGGCAGACTCTTCCAATGCCTGACCACCCTTTCAGAGAAGAAGTTTTTCCTAATATCCAGTCTAAACGTCCCCTGGTGCCAGTTGAGGCCATTTCCTCATATCCTGTTACTTGGGAGGAGAGACTGACCCCCACTTCATTAAAACCTCCTTTCAGGTAGTTGTAGAGTACAATAAGGTCCCCCCTGAGCCTCCTTTTCTCCAGGACAAACAAGCCCAGCTCCTTCAGATGCTCCTCATAAGGAGCTCCAGACCCTTCACCTTCTCTGGACTTGCTCCTCTGAACACAGGATTCGAGGTGTGGCCTCACCAGTGCTGAGTACAGGGGGACAATCCCTGCCCTGGTCCTGCTGCCCACACTATTGCTGATCCAGGCCAGGATGCCATTGGCCCTCTTGGTCACCTGGGCACAGTGGGCTCATGTTCATTTGCTGTTGACCAGCACCTCCAGGCCCTTTTCCACTGGGCAGCTTCCCAGACACTCTGTCCCCAACCTGTAGCCTAGCAGGCGGTTGTTATGACCCAAGGGCAGAACCCAGAACTTGGTCTTAGTGAACCTCATACAATTGGCCTCAGCCCATCAATCCAGTCTGTCCTGATCCATCTGAAGAGTTTTCCCACCCTCCAGTAGATCGACACTCCTGCCTGACTTGGTATCATCTGCAAACTGACTGAGGATGCCCTCAATCCCCTCATCCAGATCATTGATAAAGATACTAAATAGGACTGGCCCCAACACTGAACCATGGGGAACATCACTGGTGACCAGCCACCAGCTGGGTGTAACTCCATTTGCCACCACTCTTCAAGCTTTTAATTACAATACTACAAAATACAAAGCTTTGTTTCTTCCTCTTCCCTCAAAATACATTTTGGATATACATTGCTTTATAATAGCTCTGTAAGATCTTCTGTAAAACAAATATTTTAGATGTGCTTCTGTCTTTCAGTAATGATAATGCAGAGCTTGAATGAGATCTGCCAGCTGTCCTGCCCACCTTGTGTCTGGCTTTCTCATCAAAATATCTAGACCACTTAAAAAGATTATGTTACAATTTGCTATTTCTATGGGCAAACATTGTAGTGCTAAAAATGCAGACATGATTGTATAACATTATTCTTAAAAACAAGCAAAGATGCTCTTTAATTAGCTTTAAAGCTATTTGCTAAAAAGACCACATTTTTCAGTACAGTGGAACACAACTCAATTAGAGAATAGTTTGGTTTGTCAGTTTTCCTGGGGCATAGTAGGAAATCCTTTCTTGCACTGCATGTGCACATAAGCTCTGCCTTTGCTTCACAAAACAGACCTAACAAAACATGACAATTGAGTCCTGCTGCCAAAAAGGATTTTAAATGGGCTTGTATCCGTACAGGCCCTCTTACCATATGTTGTATTTAGATACCTCAGGCAATGCAGTGCCAGTTTTTAGCCTTGCATCCTGATATCATACTTAAAACTTTCACTTGTACAAAGGGAGACTAAATTCCCACTTTAAGGAGAGGCGGTGGTATTGGTTTCTTGGTGCATTTTAATACACTTATATGCTCTTCCCTTTGAGCCCCATTTTAAACCTACTGTTGCATCTTTGCAGCAGGTTGCAATCACACAGGGCAATTAATTCCCTTAATGAAGAATCAGCCATAGTGACATGTGGTATCCAGTCTTAAGACACAGTTCATTCTCTCTGATGGACTCTCGCTCTTCAGCATATCATAAAGGAGGCAAAGGATGCTGAATTTTTCACATGAAGTCTGGCTGGACTGAATCACCAAAAGGGAATTCACTCAGAAACATTTTTCTTTCTTTCTTTCCTTTCTTTCCTTCTTTCTTTCCTTCTTTCCTTCTTTCCTTCTTTCCTTCTTTCTTTCTTTTTCTTTCTTTCTTTCTTTCTTTCTTTCTTTCTTTCTTTCTTTCTTTCTTTCTTTCTTTCTTTCTTTCTTTCTTTCTTTCTTTCTTTCTTTC
>VZRV01004338.1:359869-417261 GCA_013398115.1 Falcunculus frontatus | reverse complement strand
CTTTCTTTCTCTTCCTTCCTTCCTTCCTTCCTTCCTTCCTTCCTTCCTTCCTTCCTTCCTTCCTTTCTTTTCATTTATTCGGGAACTAAACGTTGATTTTGTTTGCACCTGGTCTTTCAACAAAAAATGTTGACACCTGCAAATTAAGGCAGTACAGCCCTTAAATTTCAAGCTGCCAATTTCACTTTGTGGAATGCAACTGCCCCATCTTGCTTCCCAGGTCCCCTGGGCAGTACTGGGACAGTTACTCAGGGAGTCACTGTCAAACTGGGAATGACGGTGGTTTGAACTGGCCATTAATAAAGAGTGGACACAGATGCATGCTTAAAAAAATACTCCTTTACAAAGCACGAGTGCTTGAGTCCATGTTGCAGACTGATGCTTCCTCTAGTTCCAGATCCAGCATCCCCTCCTGAGTGAGCATAGCCACAGCTTTTCTTTCACAAAAGTGGGCAAGTACCATTCCTCTTTAGAATATATTGGAAGGGGCTCATTGTTTAAAAGGATAAACCCAGAAGAAGGAAACTTTGGTTCCCTGACCTGCCAAACCCAGGATGAACCAAGCAGGCCCTGGTTCCCTGGGTGCATTTCTTCTACGAAGTCTGGCATTGGGAAGCAGACCTGCTCCTCAAACCACATTGAAGGCAGATGTCTCTGTAGAAGGATGTGTAAGTCACTACAGAGGAGAGAAAGAACTTGGAGGACTCTGCCTGTAGCCCAGTGTTCCAGGTGCTCCTGTGCAAGCAAGGCAGTCTGGAGCCCACACCCCTCTGTCAGGACAGTTGGCTTCTGTGTTAGGTGGTGTTGGGTGAAGAAGTACAGAAATGACTGCAGGAGAAGACAGGCATATCAATACTATCTGTCCAGCCAGACAGCCACACCTGGTGCACGTAAGGTCATATTTCCTTTTCATTTACAGAGGTAAATGAGATTACAGTAACAAAGTTTCATTTTATTCACTGTACTCTTTGTTAACTTCCATGTCAACATATTTTAGTCATCGAGAAGTGGTCAGGATGAGGCTGCGTTTTCCTTTCATTTTTTTTTCTCCACAGTGGAAATGAGTCTGGCTGTATCAGCAATGGAAGCCTGGAGGTCAGATCTATACCTACCAATTTCTACTGCTTGACAAACAAAAATATCTTTGTAAGTCAAGGTTGCATTGTCCCTGCTGACCTTCTGATATATCACAGTAATCACAGGAGGCAGCAACACTGCCGAACAAATTTAGGGTGGATTACATACCTTTTGATTGCTATAAATTCCCACTATCAGCAGCTGTTACCTACTAAGGGCTCACTCACACGTAACATCATAAAACTAGTTAGTGCCAAGTAATTTAGAGAAATTAAGTTTGTAACTTTGTGTGACTCCTGAATCCCCACAGATGCTCACACAAGAACAATAATAGTCAGATATTACCCTCAAATCACTTGTAGGCAAAATATTCCGCACAAAAGAGATTTAGATTTAAAACTCTTCTAAAAGCAGTATCATTAGCACATAGAAGAGCCATAACAGTCCTCAAATTCCTAACAACTCAGGCCTTTAACTTCATGTAGGATTTAATTCTAATAGGCAAGAAGGCTTCTGAAGTTCAAGGAGCTTCTCCTTGTACTGCTGGCACTGCAGCTTTACAAGCAGACAACATAAATTGCTGTGATACAGGGGACAAATAGAAAAGTACCTGAACACAGATACGAGAAGAACCATTGCCTTCTACTTCACTCCCAGTCTCCAGCAAGGGAAGGATAGGCACTCATCCCTGTCAGGGGTCGGCACTATCCAGAGAGCTCCAGCCAGCTCCTTGGCTGCTCTAAGTCTTGAAAAAATTGTCAATTTTTGTCTCATTTGTGACAGCTGAAAATGCAACAGAAGGGGCAGCAAAAGCAAAATCTGGCTCCTCAAACTAGGTCAATCTGCCTGTCCCACCCCTGAGCCCACCCATAGGATGGTTCTTCCCATCGGGAGGCTGGGGCTGCTGTCTGTGTTTGAAGCCTGGCCTGCACTGAAAGAAGTTGAGAGAGAAGAGGTGACAGGGAGGTGGGAAAGTAATCGGTAGGGAGTTACCTCCCCTCAATGGAGATACACATTTATCACAGACATCAAAGTATCTCTTGCAGCCCTGGGGCTGACCCCTTACTGTTGTACTGGGTAGATAAGAGTAGGGGATGTATAATAAAGCCTTCCTTCTCAATTACAGTCTTCTAGGTATTTTGCTACAGAAACATTTGTCTTGGAGATTGCATGTTCAGGTAATGGCTTCAAATCAGTTTATTTCATGTTACATGACAGAAAGATTCATAATGGATATGGCAATTGGCACTAATTCAAGAAGCACTATTTTTAGAGGAAGGCAAAACAGAAAATGCTTCATACTTATACATTATTAAAAACTCAAGACGAGAAATGTCATGGCTTTTGAAAACATTTATTCCCACCCCAAATTTACATTAGCTGATACAAAGGAATGAATAAAAGATTGCTGCCAGTAAGGCTAGAATTCCCAATTCAGGGTGGATTTTGCCTGCAGTAGCCTCCTCTAACCCTGAAGGAAAAGCTGTCTCTACCAGTTCTGTCATTGAATTAAGTGTCTACAAAAAAGCTTCTAACAGCGTATAACATTTCTAATGGAAATAAAGACTACTTTTTTACTCCATTCAAACAGGCTTTTCACCTGTCCTTAGATCATCCAATCTGTTCGAGGTGAGCCATGAGCTCTGCAGCATGTCTCCTGTCACAGCACATTTGATTTGTCGACATTGACACACTCTGGACACATTGAAACAATATATTCTTTGAATTCAGTTCAAGTAAGAAATGTCAATATACATCCAAGAACCATACTCCATAACATAATTACCAAGATTCTAATTAAAAGTATTGGAAAGAGGGCATATGGCCTTTAGAAGGACAATTTTATGGTCCCCACTGGAGTTCTCAAGAGAATTAGTTTGCAAAAGGGATGCCCCTGCAAAACTATAAACATGTGTAGACTTTCATTTTTTGAGATAATCAAATATCCAGAAGAAGACAGCACTGCACAGAACCTTAAGAAATTATCTAAATCAGGCCTCTGTCTTGAATGGGGATCAATTGTTATTTACCAGCCCTGTTGGGCCGGTTCTTTCTCCTTGCTAAAGAGGCCTTCAGCTTCAGGCATACCTCCTGGAAGAGGTGGGCTGCCACTCAAATCCCTGGCACCCCACCTGCCCCCCAAAATAAAAACCACAAACAGGCAGTTTTAATCATAAATGCTACAGCTGCTGTTGATGCTGTATTTTCTCCAAATACTATGGTCTCTGTATATTGTCCTACTACACTGTTCCCACTACCTGTGAGTCCTGCCTATGAAAAGCTGGCTCTGGTGGGCTCTCAAAGAGCAGGGGAGCATAATACATTCTCATTTTCCTGGTACACACTTGAAAGAGCTGGTGTTCTTTGAATTGGTTTAATTCTTCATCTTATTTCACACATTAGAGAAAAAGAGGGTAAATATATAATGAAGTTGCCCAGTAGCCCTCTAAAAGGGTCAGAAAAGGCAGAGGAGAAAAGGTAGGGGAATTATCTAAGTGAGGCAGAGGGTTCAGAAAATAAGCTCCACTTAAAAAAGCACAGCACAAAGGTTAATTGAGAATTCCTTCAACATGCTTTACAAATATTGTTAGGCTATAACGGAAAAACAAACCAGAACGCAGAGGTCCTGAGTATATCTACAACATAGGTGCTGATGCTCTCCACAAGCCTCTCCAAAACAAGATATGTTGGTGAGCACTCAACAGTTCAGGGTCACCAGGTCAAAACTATCTCAAGAACAAGCCTGTGGAGGTTCTAGTGCAGAATGGCCATGCCAGCACAGTGCATTGCTGGTTTTATCAGGTTGGGTCTGGCTTGGAGATCTCCACACATTCTGAAATACTGAGCAAAGGCCAGGTTCAAAGCTTGTAGCAGAACTCAGACCTCAGGAGTTCTTTGGTTTTAACACTGAGTTCAAATTACTTGCCCAACTGTAAAAAATAATAGGAATAGGATTATTTAATTCTAGAATATTTTAGAGGCAAACAACAACAAGAAAAACCTGGTAATATCCCATGGGCAGAGGTAAAAATGTTGAGACAGCTCTGGCATGGAAAAAGACGAAAAAGAAGAAAAAGCAGGAGCTATGCCATGATGAGGTCTGCCACAAATGTGCTATGAAAGGAGCAGTAACTGAAGCATTTTTAGCAACTGCTAGACTTAGTTAATAGTTAAATAGTGATAGTGGGAGAAGGGAGTGGATTTTCACAACTCAGATGTAGACTGGGAAAACATTACATGAAGCTAAGAACTGTGTTAAATACAAATTTCCATTTCACAAACCTTTCTTAGAGCATTTTGTTTAGACTTGGGTCTGGCTGGTGGGGAAAACTGATAGAATTAAATACAATTTGGGTGAAAGCTGTAGCTGAATGGAACTGCAGAGATTGTGACATAATAACTGGCATGCTCTGACATGTAACCCAATCTTCTAAGAGATGTAAGCTTTAAAGTGCTGAAGTGCTAAAGTGAACATCTGGAGTGCAGATAGGGCATATTGTCAGATACTGCTCTGCTCTATTACTGGGTTGAAGGGATAGTGTTCAATCTTCTAAGGAACAGAAAAAGTAAAAATGCTGAATGAAGACCATGAACATCAGAAAAGGAGGTTTCACCAAGCTCAGGGGTCTGTAGGAGGGCTCTGCAGGGAAAGAAATCAGTGAAGGCAGTGAAATCTCACCATACTAATGCAAAATAAAAAACTACCTTAATGAACAAAAGAGGTGGAAGGTATAGTAAAGAATTATAATTGCAGCAGGAAGTGAAATTTTAAAAATTACCAAATTAAGTGTTACTGCCTTCTGACAGTTTGGTTAGTTTTTTTAATAAGACTTAGAGTGAGAGAATAGGGAAAAGCTCTGTGTTCATTTTGTAAAGATCAATACTTTTCCCCCTCTTTTCCTGGAACACTGAGCTCATGAAATACTCAAATTGAATTTCGTTTTTCTGTCATCTGGCAGTTTTTTGATACAGTCAGAGTTTGTCCATAGTATTCAAAAGTGAGCCAAATTTGGGTCATCGTCAGCCATTTAATTCTGCTTACCAGTGAGGCAAAGGTAATGAAGACATCTTTCAGAGCAGTGTAATATGTGTTTAATGTGTCAGCACTTGTGAAATTGAGTTCACTTTTTTAAAAGATGCAAGGAACTTTTAAATTCGAGGAGGTAACATAATGACTGAAATGTGAACATTGCTACATTGAACTGTTTTGAACCATTAAAACATTTATATCATATTTCAAACATTCCAGCATGTTACCTTACAGTCAGAGGGTATCACAAGAAAATTCATCTTGCCTCTGATCTCTGTTTGAATATTGCTGAAGTAAAGCTGATAAAGAAACTTCAAAAGGAGTGTAAATTATTTACAGGTTCTGGGACTTCCACATTAGAAAATACAATTGGGAAAAAATAATGAGATTTCAGTTCTCCAAACACTGAAAGACAAAAATGCTACATCAAAGATTCAGCTTCTTTTATCTTTAGATGGCATGATACAAACAAGAATTAAAAATACGGTGAGAAGTAGACACCTAGGGAGCCAAATTAACTCCTGATGCCTTTCATTAAGTGTCTTAAAATAATTTTTCTTTTAAATACTGTGAAGCATTATTTTCACCTCTGGGGCATCTACATAGGTTTTTTCTTCTACGTATGTTGAAACATTTCACAAAGACGGTGACACTGAAAGCTAGAAGAGAGGATCATCTCACTAATCACTCTGGAGGACAATGCCCAGCATCATATTATGTATATCACACTTCTTTGAGACAATATTCCATAAGCTAATAGTTTTCAAGAAGCTTTTCTTGAATTTGAACCTGTGAAAATACATAATTTTTTTTTTTGGTCTATGCATTTTCTACCTTTTTCCCACAACTTCAAATAGTTTTCACCCTTCCAAAATGTAAGGCAGCCCCATATGCCCTTGATAAAGCAGAAAACCTTAGAGCTTTATGAGACAAGGGTAGGGATGATGTCCAGTCCAGTCCTCATCAGGGACATTCCCACATGCAGAGAACATCAGTACATCTGGCACTGAGTGGAAAATGAAGTAGAAAAATCCAGCTCTGATTAACCTGCCTGAAAAACATCTGCAGATAGAGACAGGTCGATATGTTCTTCCCATCTGAAGGCAAAATCTGTCTGATTTAGGAGCAATAATTGTTCTGGGTTGTGTGGCAGCTGTTTTCAGACGCTGATCCTCTTCTGACTTGTCATGATTAAGGTGTTGTTCAGCCTTCCTACTTCAGATATTCCACATAAAGGAAAATAACCACGGGGCACCTCTGTGCAGAGGCTTCCATTGGCAGACAGAAGGTGCTTGGCATCAGTGAGAGGCAGGAAGAGGAATGTTCTCTGTCACTGCCAATACTGCATCTGTGGAGAGGGTGTCATGGTCTGTGCATTGTAAAGATTTTAGGAACAACCAGAAACTTTTTGTTTGTTTAAAAATGAAATTATACAAACAGAAAAAGTGAGGCAATCTTATGTGCAAATGTCACTGTGACAAATGCCTCAGCTTATTGGAGAACCAGTTACCATTCCTGACACATAAATACTTCCCACTCACTTATGAGTGAGACACTTCAGTGGTATTTTATGTAAATAATACAAAATAACTTGTTTACAAGAGTAGACATCAGTTTTTTCCTTTCTCCCACTTGCCAATGCTTGTCATGCCCAGCTTCATTCACTTTAATTAAAAGACCATGAACTCATTAAAGAGAGATGATACAGAAGTGCAGAATTCCACGATGGGAATCACAATGTGTGTAAGCAATGCTTATAGTTTTTTCCTTGTTGAAAAAGAAAGATACTAATATGATCAGCAAGGACTACACTTTGTTTGCTGTCCCCACTATGTTAGGTCACAAAGCATATTGCTCCCTGCATGCCAAAGCTGACCCTAGGGCTAAAAACAGTGGAAAATGAACGGAAGAAATTGGTTTGTTGTTTCCTCCCTTCTCTTGGAAGTAAAGTAATGAATGCTGAACGGATAGCAAAACAAATAATGCTTTGCTGGAATGGAGCAACAAGAATCCTCCTTAAAATAAAACAGCAATGAATCTGGAAGAGCCAAGTCTTTCTAAAGGAACTGACCAAAGAAAACTGACCAAATTCACACTTTTCTGGTTGCTGCCAGCTGCAGAATCCATGTGAATGTCCCATGTCCCTTCTCTCCATCTGGTCTGTACAAAGAGACACTGCTGTTCACCCTCTCTGGATTGCACCTTCTTCGGAAGCTGACTTTTCAAGATTGGTAGAAAAGGATATGTCTTCTTTCAGATAGATTGGGAGGTAATGTTTTTCTCTTCCCAAGAGGAATTCATTGCAATTGTAATCATGCCAGTTGAAGAAAGGGAAAAAAAATGTCAGAGGAAATATAGATATTGAGATTACATACTGATGTATCATTTTAGGAACATGAAAGCGAAGGTTCTGAAATAGGAAAATTGTTCCCTTTTCCTTCTTCCACTTGCCAGAGCTATGCCACTCTTGCACCTTTGAAGTCCCTGTGAGCTACTGCATCAGGCATTATTAAATCTTGTGAGACAGAAATTCTTCACTAACAAGCTGGTGAGGCAGTGGAACAGGCTCCCAGAAAAGTTTTACATGTTCCATCCCAAGAAATGTTCAAGACCAGGTTGGATAGGGCCCTGAGAAACCTGGTCTAGTGAAGGTGTCCCTACCCACAGCAGGGGGATTGGAACTAGATGATCTTCAAGGTCTCTTCCAACCCAAACCATTATATGACTCTATGGAGAGCAACATCTCCAAGAGATGCAAACTCCTTTTCTGGTGGCGTATGTCAGAGCTTTTTGCTTTGTAACAATATTACCTTATTTTATTCTCTTTTTTTGGTTGTCATTGTGTTTTACTTAATAATATACTGAATTTGACGTGAGCAATTAGACTTGGACTGGTTTTGGCAGAAGTCCCAGTTGACTCTTTGATTGGTTTTGGCAGAAGGGTCCCAGCGGACTCATTGCAAATATTTTGTTGAGGTGTTTAAGCCCCAGGCAGCTGCTTGCTCACTCCCCCACCAGCAAGACCAGGAAGAGAATCAGAAGGGTAAAAGCTGGAAATCTTGTGGGCTGAGACAAAAATAGTTTAGTAGGGAAAGCAAAAGCCACACACACAAGCAAAGCAAAAGAGGGAATTATTTCCTTGCTTCCCATGGGCGGGCAGGTGTTCAGCTATCTCCGGGAGAGCAGAGCCCCCTCACACGTAACACTGACTTGAAAAGACATCATTCCAAATGTCCTCCCCTTCCTCCTTCCTCCCCCCAGTTTATATACTGAACATGATCCCATATGGTCTGGAATATCCCTTTGGTCAGTTTGGGTCACCTGTCCCAGCTCTATCTCCTCCCAGCTTCACATGCACCTCCAACTTCCTTGCCAGCATGGCAGCACAGAAAGCAGAAAAGGCCTTGGCTCTTCCTAGTTCACATGCTACTGTCAAGGGTATGTATCCACCAGTAGTAAAGAGTCCACTGATAAACCCAGTCTAGATAAATATCCACAAATAATGCTAGCTGTCTAGTTGAAACAGGAATAACACAGAAATGCCACCATGACTAATATCAATCATTGTTAAAGCAGGTAACATTTGAGGTATACAGAGAAAGTGAGTTTACTGAGCAAGGAGTCAGCTCCAGAGAATGTGATTCAATGTCATCTTACCATACTCGCATGTCAGAGCTCTTGTATTCAAAAGGAAACTTCTCTTTGATGATCTTAAGGTGTCACAGGTTCTTCTGCTTTCTGGGAGAAGGAGAGGCTCTGTCTTAGAGTTACACAGCTCGGAGCCAAACCAAAACTTATAATGAAGAAGAAACAAAACACAACAGACCTAACAGACAGAGGGCTGGCTGGTAAGATTCAGTTGTCCCCCAGGCTTTTGTCTGATTTCCCATCCTATTTTTGACAATCTACAGTAAGCTTAGTCTGCCTCTTAGTCTATTAGTTATACAGTTCCAACAGAATACTTGAAAAGAGTGTCCTTAAAATCATTCCTTTGTTTGAGATGAAAAACATTCACAGCTATCACTAGATAGGTTTTCACACTTCACAAGGAAAGGAGCTATAGCTCCCAGCAAGCATTTGAGCCAGCCCCATCTGCAGTGGCAGCAAAAACTGCAGTGCACAAATTGTCCCAGAAACATATTTTGTGGACAACAAAAGTTGTACCTGTAGCTGTACTGATGGAGCTGATGGAGTTGTTAGAGACACAGAGGACTAAATAGCACCTGAAGAAACCATTCTGTTAATTTTCCCACATTGGGACAGAATTCAGTGTTCTCCTGAGATGGGTTTTAAAAACATCCAGTGATTAAGACATGTGATAGAGATCTGCAAACTCCCCAGGGACCTATTTCAGTGTTGACTACATTATTTGTTAGAAAGCGTTTTCTAATACCTAACTTTAGGTTTTTCGTTTTGCTGTTTGAAGTGATTGTTTTCCTCTCATCCTCAGTTGAAATGAAGCATACTTCATTGCCTTCCTTTTCATAGCAAACCTTCAGAGATATAAAGACTGATACCGTTTTCCCTTTATTTTTCCTCTTTCCTGTGGCTCAACAACAAATGTGTCAGCCTTTCTACACAGCTCACACTCTCTAGACGTCATGGGCTTTTCTTGACCTCTTTTCATCTTCCTACGGCACTCTTGAAAACAAAGTCTAGAATGGGATATTACATATCAAGGATGGACTTACAAGTGATACTCCAAAACGTTTTTGTTTTAGCTCTATAAATAATGAAAAAAAAGTTTGTATTGAAAAAAAGAGTATATTATCTTAACCTATACAACATTGAGTAAGTGAAAGCTTCTCCTAAAGAGCTCACAAACATCGCATAGTGACATGGGCAAGAAACAGTACTAAAAAAAAATTAATAACCAAAAAGAGAAACACAGTACTATAATTCTTAATAAATGCTACATACCCTACTTGTCAGTAAACCTAAACCAAAGATAATGAGGAAGTCTCTTTGAGTTTCCATAGTTCAGAATTTGAGAAAAAAGCATGTTTGGTTACATACTGTAAATACACCGTATATTTATTAAAGCATGCAGCCCCTTGGTAAGGGGAATGGTACATGCCTATCCAAAGTGAGCATTTCACAGAACAGCTCACAGAAGTATCACTGGTTTTGGCTGAGCTCCAAGCCGTGTCACCTGTCCAAACTGATCCATCTTTTGCAGACCCATACGTAATACCCATCAAGTCAAATAAACTATGATCTAATCAAACCAGATACAATGACTGTATAATGAAAGAAATCACCTATGAAGTCAGAACCTGAATGAGCATAAAGATGCCTTCGAGAGGGACAGAAATTATTTTGCTGTGGCAGGTGTCCTACTCCAAGGTTTAGTATTTTGTTCTAATCTTAAGGAAAGCTTCCCTTGCTTTATTGAAAATTTAGCAAGGTTAGGCTCAAGCTGGTGAACAAAAATCCTTTTTTTAATCTCTTGTGCAATGAAATATGCTTTTCATTCCTTTTGGAAAAGTCTTCCGTAAAGCAAGACGGTGAGGTTTATAATAGAAAGACAATGTTTTTCCATGAGGAGTTGTAGAGAGCAGTAAGATCCCTTCACCTTCTCTTCTCCAGGCTGAACAACTCCAGGTCTCACAGTCTATTTTCATATATTTCTGCTCCATTCCCTCAGCTGTCCAACAAACCCTCTGCTGGTCTTGCTCTGCTCCCAAATGTTCACATCTGTCTTGCACTGGGGAGCCTCAAACTGGGTGTAGTACTACAATAAACCGTACATGTGTATATTTACAAACGTGGGTCATTCAGTGTTATTTGACTCTAATCCACCACAATGGATCTATTAACAAGAACCTGGATTACTCTCTCCTTCTAGGGCAAGTTGTAACAGTGAGCCTGTCCTATTTTCCACAAACCATTTTGCAACACTCGTTTAGATCTCACATATTTAGGCATGTTCATTTATATCCAAGGCTTTGACACTCAGCCTGTTCATTCACACTACCCATGTAATTTCCTTTAAATATGGGAAACATTTTTGCAGAAGTCGGAGTGTGTTTGCAGATTATTTCTGAAAAAGAAATTGTATAGATCAAATCTACTCATTGTAACTTTGCACACCTCTCCCAGAGTCTGGCAGGTATTTATCGTGACATTTTAGGGGCTGTGGTGCTGAATGGTCAAATATTTAAATTTAACTATTTACTGATGTAGAAACTGAAGAATATATCTCTGCCCTCCCTAACTGGTGCTATAGCTACTGAATTTACTCTGCATCATCTGGTCTCACAAGGGTAGTGCAGGGACTCCATGAAAAATAGAAGGAATAGTCAGGCCCCCAATAAAACAGTCATGGTGATCAGGAAACTCTCCAAGGAGAGGCAGAATATGTGCTTACTTGGATAGCAGAGGAAGGATGAGTATTTTAGGTGGCTTTCAGGGAAAAGAAGGCATTGTTTCTGTTTCATACAGTGTTTTATCTGGCAGGCATGTGCTGAGACAATTACGAGTTTGAGCTGTGCCACTGAAAGAGATGGCCACAGAAATGTCTGGCTTGTGAGCCTGTGAGCAACTGGGCAGATATGCACACGCTGTCAAAATGGAGATGGGTCTTCATCTTTCAGAATGAGAGATTCAGGGAATCTGCCAACAGCAAAGGCAGACATTGAAGCATTTGTAGAAACTAAGCAGGGTTTTAAAGGTGTAAGTATTAGACATAGGATAGCATCAGATAATTCTTTATCCAAGCCTATCCCTTCCTTCCTTTTTCAGTGTCTCCTGAATATTAAACTAGGTTGTTTTGGACAGTTATTCTCTACTCTTCCTCTTGAACACGGTATATGAAACAGGGTAGACATAGGTTAGCTATGAAAAATTCTTTACCATGAGGGTGGTGAGACACTGGCACAGGTTGCCCAGAGAAATTGTGGATGCCCCATCCCTGGGAGTGTTCAAGGCCACACTGGATGGAGCTTTGAACAATTTGTTCCAGTGAAAGGTGTCCCTGCCCATGGAAGGGGGGTTGGAACTGGATGAACTATAAGGTCTCTTCCAACCCAACCCATTCCATAATTCTGTGTAAAAAGAACTCAACACAGAGAAATGGAGAGCACAACAGGATGCTTGACCATGGGCAGATGGCAGGAACACGGCCTTGCAGGCCATGATTTCTGTTGTCATACCAAGGAATGCTGCTACATTTTATGGGATAGTCACATCTGAAGTCCTCAGAGCAAGACACCAGGACCTCAGGGCAGTGGGTCTCAGGCATTCCTTAAATGGCTGGACCAAGTATTACTGAAGATGAACATATACATCTATTTCAGGTGGAAATTGGGTTATTATTGTCCTTAGAGTCTTTGAAGGAACAGATTATCATAAATATTTTTTTTAAAGTGACTGGCATGTTGGAATTTTGAAAGGTAGGAGGGGGCAATCATTCATTCAATGGGTATTATATGCACTTCATACTCTTACACAGGTAAAAATTATGGTTTTGAAATATGGACCCAAAATCAGCTACACTGGCAAATGCAAATTAAATTAAATTCAGGGTTTTCAAAATGTAAGAACATGAAAATATATGCATACTTTTCATATTATATAAAATACATTACTATGATATGCTACATGTATATATTTTATATTGTTTACTTTATGTGCTTCTTGGGAAGGTGATAAATGATCTTATGCATCCACTGTCTAAGAATTCAGGTCTGGTTTTGGGTGCCTCAGGCAGATATCTTTAAATCCTTGATTTCTTCTAGAAAATAGGGCATGATAAACAAGGAGACTTGTTTAATGTGCCAGTGCAATTTTTAAAGTGGTTCTTTTCAAGAAGACCCAAAGCTGAGAGCCTTTTAACGAAAAGTGTCCTGGAGATAGAGACTTGAGATACTGTCAGATTTAACAATCCAGCTTTCATCACTTGTCAGATACTGTTGTAGGAAAGCCCATTTAGAAATGTCATGTGGTAGAGCAGCTGTGTAGGTGTACACTGGATGTCAGAGCCTGTTCCATTTGCTGTCTTTCCTCAGAGTGCTCATTAAGGGACCATAGTCACCATCTTCTAACATTGCAATTCTGGGTATTATAGGCTTTTATGTATCCAAATAAAATATTTTTATGCTGTGTCAGATGACAATGTATCTTATACAGGTTACAAACTGCAATTTAAAGCGGTGGTTACTGTAACTTCATTACTGACTCCTAAGTGGAATCACTTCATCCTGAAAAAAACAGTGGACATAAGAAAACTAGTATGAGTGTATATTTTTGTCAGATATGGCATGACTAAATATTCACCATGCAGTCAGTATGTGATCAGATTAAATTTCTTATTTTTCTGTGAGACTTGTAAAGAAAGTGTTGTTTTCTGCACCGTCCGAAGCTCAGTCTCACAACACAGTGCACCGTTCTTGCCCTCATTGGTGGTGTTTGCTCTGGGTGTTTCCAGTGAAGCAACAACAGCCTAGCAACATGGAAAATGAACCATTCTACTTCCTGCAGTGGTTTTAATTTGACTGGGGAGGCTGCTCGGTATGCCCTCGTAGATTGTTAGTAGAAGGATTTAAAGCAGCTTTCTCTCTTTCTCAGATGGCTACAAATTCTTGTGTCTTAGACAGCCTTTTCAATACCATTTCTAAAAGTCAGTGTTGGGTACTGCCAATATGCTAAAAAGTTTTGGTGGGATTTTCTCATCCTTCCGCACTCACCAATTTTGGCAAGCTTGGGATTGGGACTAGCAGGAGTGCCTAAAGACTAGGAATACCTCACTTTTTATAGGCCAAATTCTGTTACATTCTGCTTCCCCTAAAAGAAAAAGCAAGTGGCAGATGCCTTTAGCTTTTCAAACACCAAAAGTTTGATCATTATTAAAACTGAGAGATGAAAGATTTTCTCAATCTGTTTAAAGCCGGAGAGCCATGACAGTTTTCCAGAATATCTTCCTCCCTCCCCTCCCAGTAACGTGATTTCATTCCCTAATACTAACACAAATAAAAAGTGCACTACCTTCTCTTCATGGCTTGAGGGGGTCATTAGTTTATTACAGATCTTCCAAACTAACCTTCTACCCCAATACAGCCATCTGTGGTTTCACACTGTGCAACTTCAGCATGATAATATTTGCTTTCTAAAACCCAGGATGTTTTCAAAAGTAAATTATCATCTTGATTGCATCATAGTGTATTGGGAAACCTTTATGAGTGTTTATGAAAAGGGCAGGAAATGAGAGGTAAAATTGTCTGTGTTTCAGAAAAGTTTATAGTTTATCTAAATTTCCTGGCCCTGAGGAATTTAGTGTCTCTAATTCAGCACAGCAGTAGAGTTCATTGCCTTGGATATTCTTTTTAATGTGAATGTAAGGCTCAGACAAATACACCTATTGTATTATTTGGTTCACTTGTATAACCATAGAGCCTGGAAATCCTAGGCATGGGCTGGGGCTCTACTGCACCCACCAAGGCTCACACAGGCAATGCACAGCTGCCCGGTTGGCACTTCCCACATCACGTTCAGCACTCCTGGTTCTCTGCTGCAGATTGGGAACTCTCCCACTTTTTTCCTGTGGACCCAGAGATGACAGAGTAAGGAAGGAGATAGTGGCTAGTGGTATCTGGTATGTGTCATCTTGGAGGTTTATGTGGGATGCCACAGAGGCACACCAGAACATGGGCAGCAGTAGTGCTCTGACATCACAACACTGCACAGAGAGCAAAATGCCTTCCCTGCTTTGCAAAGCTGACAGCCCGAGTGTCTTGGGAACACACTTAAATATTTACTTGCTATTACACCATCTACAGATTACTCTTCTCTGGGGAGTTGTCATCAAGCCTTTAATGCAATATTCAAGCTCATTAACAGCCTGTGTAGACAGCCTAAAAGAAAGAGGTCAGAATCCAATGTTCGAATGTCTGATGTCTGCACCTGAGGAAAAATGCAATAACCAGAAAATATCCACACTCAGAAACAGTCTGTTTGTTAACAAGAGCCATGCTGATGGCACAAACAAAACATAAATGAATGTATTCTACATTTTAAAGGGCAAACCCCAAAGCAGAATTTTTTAGCCAGAAAGCAAAAGAAAGCCAAACACTACATGAAGTCTGATTGAAGCAGCTATTGTTATCAATTACATGCAGTAAAAACTAAACTAGAATGGTAACAGACATGGACAGCACTATAAAAGTTCCAGGGAGACAAATACATAATAGCTTACAGGTAAGAGACGATACAAGGGCAAAAACCTAGCTTAAAGTAAGAAAGAAGGGGCAAAAAACCCCCAGAGAAATTATAACAAAATACTAAATAAGAAAATATCAGTCAACTGAAGTCACAGATCATGGCTTTGCCCCTAAAGCAAAGTTACCTTATGTGGCATCAATTAAATAATTCTTTCAGCCTGACAAGATCACAGAATTAGGAGGGATCTCAAGGGATCTTCTCTTCTACCCCTACTCTGCAATGCAACCATTTTGACAGGAAATTTTTCACTCTGTTTTAAACTTGTCCTGTAATCAAAATTCCATATCCTTCCCATAAAATCCTTCTGTCTCACTGGCCTCACCACATGGATGGCTAATGCCTATCTTCCTTATGACAATTTAATCACATATTCCTCCTCCTGTTCAAAACCCACACTGGAGCAGGCTGTTCCTGAAGAGCTGCACCCCAAGAGAGGGACCCAGCCAGGGCTGTGCCTGTGGGAAGAACCCTGAAATGGAGCAGGGAAACAAAGTGAGCTTTATGGAGCAGCTGAGATGAAAGGTTATGAACTGACCACTTGCCCAGTTCCCATCCCCCGTGCAGCTCAGGGGAGAGCCAGCAGAGCCTGTACTGGAGTTGAGCCCAGGCACAACAAGTGGGAGGGGGCAGAGGAAGGTAATTTTAGTTGTTTCTTTTCTTCTTACTATCTTAATCTATTTTTAATTGGCAATAAATTGATATAATCCTCCTCAATCGAGACTTTTTGCCCATGACAGTAATTGCTAAGCAATCTCTCTGTCTTTATCTCAACTCACAAGCCCTTTCCTCATATTTTCTCCTCCATTCTGTTGAGAAAGGAGAGGGAGAGAATGGCTTGGTAGGCATCTGGCAGCCAGCCAAGGTCAAACCACCACACCTCCTCGCAGCCATCTCTTGAGCATTTAGAGAACATTATTATGTCATTTTATAGAGCACATGTACAGTATCTATCCTCTTCAATCTCAAACGAAGTACATTTTAACTAAAGGTAGCTTTAGGAATATAGAAAACAATGAGCAATAAGAATTATAGATCACCTAAGCCTTTCCTCAGCATTATTTAGCATAAGTAAAGCTTCTCAGAAAGAGAAGAGCAGGATAAAACTCTTCAGAAATAAGAGATGAGCTGGAATTTTCTAGAAGCATAGGTCATAAAATGAGCTTAATTGCAAATAACAATGTTATTAGACCCACTTATCATACATAAGCTAGAACAGTTTCATGTGACTGGTATGGTAAGCAGGAAGAGCTTCCCTCTGAAGGAGCATTCCTTTGGGGATGAATTCATAATCAGATGACTGGCCAGAGAAATTATTACATCTTCTCAGAAGCTTTAGTGTTTGAATATCAGGGAAGCTAGCAAAATTCTTGTCTCTAAGGTACTAACCATCATTTACTGATTTCTAAAACACAGATAGATTCCTTGCTTTTAATTACTTTCTGTCATCCTAATGTGTACACATTTGTTTATTAATTTATTGTATCATACTGTTCTTCTCTTTTTTGTTTTGGAGTTTCTTATCAGAATCTTAAGGTTGGTGGGGGTTTTTACATTTCACAGTCATAAAAGCTCGGTTTTGAGGGTGGGTCTCCTTGAATGCTCCTGCTTCCCACCTCGTAGCAAGGAGTCAGCATTCTTTGTAATCCTCAGTTCTTTAGATCTGAGTAGGTCCCATTGGTCTATTTCTTATATAGCCACACTCAAAAGTGCATAATGTACCTGAGCTGAATTTTTACCAATGAAGAATACACTGGAAGAAATTATTTCACATATTTTACAAGTTTTACCCTTGGCAATGCAACCTAGGATAACATTTCCCATTTTTGCAATATGACATGGTTGACCAAAGCCCATACTTGACCAGAGCTTTTTCTTCAAAACTGTTGAAGAAAGTTGCTCCCCATCCTGTATCAATAGGGATGATTCATCCCACTCATATAGCATGCCTTTGGATAATTTTAATTCTAGCTTCCTTTTAATTTCATCCTATTTTTAATTCCGTTTTCAAATTTGCCAGGAACATTTTTGAACTCTATTTTTGTCATCAAAAGAATTTCTGTCTTTAGTGACATTTGAAATTTTAATTAACGAATTAATTACTAGAAACTAGAAACCATCATCAGTAGTGCATTGCAAGATGAATCAGTTTGAAATCCCTGAAAATAATTAAGATTTCATGTCATGCCACCTCTAAATTGTAATGAAGGTCACACAGATGTGAACTCAAAGTCACTTTAGACTGATGAAAGAGTAAGTTATTTACTTATCTCCAGATTTTTGGTGTCTCAGGCTACCCAAGGGTCTAGCCTGTACGAGGGTCTATCTCTTAACACCAGGGGAGCATGCAAATGACACCAAAAGAGAGGGGTTTATTCCTGATTCTGTTCACCCTTCATGCTATTGTCTGTGGGGTTTTTTAACACTATTATATTACTAGTATTGATATTATTCAATTCCCCATTAAATTAATTTCCCTATTAAAAGATGGATTTGATTCAGTAGGCATGCATTATATTAAGCAAGGAGTTCAGCTAAGTTTTTTAGGGGTTCTGTCTGTCCTTTTCATTACATGATAAATGAAATTGTTTCTAAAAATGGTCATTACAAGTTTTGCTCATAATACACATTTCAGCTTAGTTATTCAGCATTATGGAAAAAATTAGTCATTGTTCAGACCTCTAAAGTAAAGGCTTATTTTTTCACTGAGATGTTCTGGAACTATTTGGAGTGGCTCAGATTCTGTGCCCAGTCCAACAGAGTTTCTGCTTGCCCATGTGGGCTCATCCACACTGCTGGAACCCATCTGCCAGCAGAGCAGGGCTCATGAGAACATTTCTGTGCACAGGGGGAATGTCGTGTGCCTGTCAGATCCAGAGCTGTTGGCAGAAAGGAGCAGACTCAGATTTGGATTTAAGCTTTAAAACCAGAGATTAATATAATTTGATGGAAAGAGAACAATTTCATCATGCTTCTTTGATGTAATTAGAAACTATTTTGGAGCTAATTTCTGTGCATAGGGAGATTTGCAGGACTGGTGTTATCTGTGCATTAAAAAGATTATGCCATAGGGCCATAATCCCAAAAAGTTTTGTATATTTGCTTTACTGTTATAGCCTCAGTGGAATTAACAAAGATACTTACATAACTAAAGGCATGAAAACAACCTCTTGGTATCAGAACGAAAAGATGAATAAACGAAAAGTGGCAAGAGGAGATGATGTTTTAAAGACTATTGTACCTGAAGAAATTAGCATATTTTCTTCACTTTCTCTTTTCTCAAGTGACGGAACTTGACTTGCAACCGGATTTCAAGAGAAATGGGAGACAGGAAGCAAGGATGCTATTAAGACCCTCAAGCCCCTCGTTCCCAAGAAAACTGATCTTTCCATCAGACCATAAACAAAAATCAACTCAGACTTGTTGGGGTTTTCTGTTTGTTTGTTTAGGACTGAGCTAATAATACATCTGGTCATAATTGCATTAAGTCATGTGCTTACATTTCTGTTCAAAGAGGATTTTATGAATTTGAATGTAAAAGAAATCCAGAGAAGGGAAAGCCACCTAGGAGCTGGAGACCTAATCTTGGGATGCTTCTGCCCTCTTGTGGCCATTGTGACACGCTTTCTGTAGCTCTTTACTGTGTAAATATATCACATTTACTCTTGTTCACACCCTCGATCCTTGTCAGAACGGGCTCTCAGTGTGCCAGCAGGTGGCTGTGCCTACACAAGCTGAGACCTCCTCCACACCTGAGCTCTCTGCCCAGAGGAAAACAGAATTCTTTGGCCCTATAATTTTACTTACAGAGGAAAGAGAGAGGGACCCAACAAAAAAAACCCCCAATCCACCACATAAAACAGCTTTCTCATAAATTCGTATTTCTCCAGCTGCAAAATGGAGATTTTACATTATAATAATGAAAATAATTGTTAATGTAATTTAACCATAAGTCTTGGAGGAAGGCCAAGCAGAAATTATTATGAGAAATTTTGTTATATTTTTGGGTGCATGCTTTATTTTAGGAGAATTGGCAGTTGCATCCAATCCTTATTATTATTATGGAGTGGTAGGTTTAGTATTGGCATCTGTTGCTGAGTATGTGGCTGTATGACTGGTGCTGTTTTTAGTGTATTTGGACAGAATATTGGTGGGTTTTGTTCACTCTGTCTCTGGCAGTGGACCCCTTTCCAGAAGCTTGGGGAAATTGAAGCATTGTTGGATATGGTGTGTGACAAGCTTTGGTTATGATTCCAGTGGTTCTGAGTGTCGGTTTGGTGTAGACACTGCTGATAGTGGGGATGTGTTTTCTGTGCGATTGGATTTTATTGGTGTGGCTGTGTTCTGTGCATGGGGACCAGGGTGGTTTTTGATTGCAGGCTTGGGGCTGCTGCTAACTTTTTTTGTCATCTTAGAACTTTTACGGGGGCTATCTTGAGGAGCAATTTGTGCAGTTTAGGGTAGAGAGAAGTCAAAAAGTAGTTTAATTGAAAATAGCAACTGTGGGAGTTGTAGATAAAGGTTTTCTTTCTGTAGGGAAAGAACTCTAAGCAGAGGTATAATCTTCAGTCTTTGGTTTACAAGACCAAAGTTTTTATAAACTATTAAAGCAGTTTCAGAAGTTAACTAATTTGTTTTCTAAAGCTCCAACAACAGGAATAGGATTAAGAGGATTATGAAGTAGGTGAGGGAGGCAAATTATCTCATGAGAATGAATGGGTGTTCTACTGCTTGGCTGCCTACTCATCTGAGAATAGAGAGTGGCTTCTAGGGTTTAGGATAGGAGTTGTGATGGGGTTGAAAGGTTATTCTATGTTGTTTTGATTTCTGTATGAGGGGGACAAGGACAGACCCCTACGGAGGTGGCGAGAGCTAGGACACATTGTGTCATGCTACACTGCAGGAGCTACAGAGTTGCAGTGGTAGAGGCACCGGCTGGCTGGCTGTAAGCCATTGCCACTGCTCCAAATACCATCTCAGGCCTTGAGAGACACATTTTGTGGTGACATGGTACCCCAGAGAGAATCAGTTCAGACAAGGGGACTCATTTTAGAAATAACCTTATAAACTCTTGGGCAACATGGTATTGAGTGGCTATATCATGTCCCTTATCACCCCCAATGCTCTGGAAAGATGGAGAGGTATAAAGGACTGCTGAAGACTATGTTAAAAGCATTAAGTAATGGGGCATGCAAGCATTGGGATGCAAACTCAGCAGATGCCACTTGGCTGGTTAACACTACAGGATCTGCCAACCACTTTAGTCCTGCCCAAAAAATAACCCAACACAATGTGAGAGGAGATAACATTCCCATGCTACACATAGGGAAGTGCCTGGGCAAGTCAGTGTGGATTTCTCCTGCCATGGGAAAAGGCAAACCCATTCATGGGATTGTCTTTGCCCAAGGACCCAGGTGTACTTGGTGGGTAATGCAGCAGTTGTATGTTGCAGGAATGACCTGAACTGGTGAAGGATGAATTTTGCAAGGAGCGAGGAGACTGTGATGACAGCCCGAGCTGGGCTGGTGACCAACAATCAGTTATGCTGTTTCTGCTGTCCTGAGCACTCACCTGATGGAATGGAGCACAAGTCATGGATCTGGAGGGAAGGAGAAAGGCCATTAAAATGTATGTATTATCTCTCTGTGAAAGGACATGGGATAGTAGTTAATGAAAGTGTATGTTTGATATAGAGATGGTTTAAGGATGTATGTGTGATTTAAGCTGTATGCGTGGGAATGCAATGCAACACAGTTTCACCTATATGGAGCTCTTAAAAGGTCAGCAGATCCAGCTCCTTCCCTCTCCAGTCGATGAATGATTTCATGGATGGGACTTCGAGAATCTCCATTGGTGCGATATTACCTCCTGAGGTAGTTGGTGTCAAGGATACAAGGGGCCTCTAGGCCAGTCCCAATGGGGTGCTTTTCCCGCTTGTCCCCTGTTAAACTCACCTTGGTCTCTAATACAGACAATTCCTGGCAACTCCCTGTCCCTCCAGAGATCCAGACGGGTTCTGCCCTCCTGTGTCTTGATGGCATCAGTGTACACTGTGCACCAGTATCCACTAAAGCTTTGTACTTCAGTGAATCCGATGTGCCAGGACATCAAATCCACACAGTCCAGTACATCTGGTGCTCCCTTTCCTCCTCCTGGCCAAAGGCAGGGACCCTCTATTCCTGCTCCTGGTTGGGGAATCTTTGTGATGCCAGATCTAAAGTCCCCTCACCAGGGTTAAACATGTGGCAAACAGTCATCCTTTTGCAACTTCTGCAGGTACCTGAACAACCTTGCTCCATGTTTTCTCCTCACGTGTGAAATTATTACAAACAATATGAAGAATGTTGATTTGACATTGAAATACCAGCGTTATTATCCTGGCTGGTCACAGAAGAATTGTGTACTAATTGTGTTTTTCATATACATAACTCACTGCAGCTGCAGAAGATGAGGGTCTATATTTTGTCCATGGTTTAAATAAGTACAGTTATCAATTTATAATGAGTTTTCCTAATGATTAAAAATTACAGAAATTAAAATTTTAAATTCATTTCCATAACAAATTGTTATCGTACCTCTTTGCAAACAAAGAGTAGCCGAGGAGCTGATGACTGTTTCTGGCCATACCAGCCCCTTCCCTCCTGCCCTGCATCACGGGCTCTCTCATACCCTCCACTGCACCCAGAGGGCACTCTGGGATCAGCCGAATGCTCTGCAGGATTCCTTTAGCACCACCAGGTGTCCCTGCCATTTAAGAAATCACCATCCGAAGCCTACCTTAGAAGACAAAACGCTTTTTTAAAAAATCAACTGGAATAGTGTTTGCAGAATGGGCAAAAATGCGAGGGGCATCCATCCTCCCTGCTTCCCTCGCTCTCCCTCCGTCCCCGAGCACAGACTGTGACTTCTGTCCATGAGGGTAAAGGCTGTCCCAGCCTTCCAGAAATACTGTAGTACACGTACTACCTCTGCTCTTGTCACGAGTCTTCGAACAGAAATGAATATGAGAAAATACCTGACATGACCGTGAGACATTTCATGAAGAAAAGTAGCCTGGTTCTCATCTGCCCACCTTCAGCGGCAGCTCTGGGAGTGTGTGTATCTGCTCCACTGGGAATTTCCACGGTTCCTGCACATCTTCCTTTGGTCCTTGACCCTGGGGATGAGCATTCAAGCCCAGATGGACAGGGGCACTGCAGAGGTCCTTCCAGCCTTGTAGACCGTCTCAGAGTCTCCAGTAGCAAATGTCTGAGGAAGGAATATAGTAATAGAGAAATATAAAATAATTTTTTCTCTTTCCTATCCTCCCAGACTCCAATTCTCAGTAAAGTCCTTCCCATGCCTTCAGAGATGCTCTTTCTGTGCCTTATGTCCTTATATTGCAAAACAAATATTTGAAACTACTATCTTTAACTGACCTGTACAGTGCCACACCATAGGCACCAATGGATTTTATGAAATAACCTATGTTCAGTACTGATTGGATCTATTAAGTTTCCTTTTCTCAGCTCTACTCCTCTTTTCTCTTCTCTGTGGTTGGACAGAGGTATGCATACAGGTCATATAAAACCACCAGAAAATGATGAAAATAAAACGTCAGAATCAGCCAAGAGTTTTTTCACCTGGGCCAGCTGCTACATCAAACAGCAGCTCTCTGGCAGAGGTGGATTTTCCTCTCAGCCCAGACCCCACCTGCTCACCTCCCTTTTCCTGCTGGAGCTCTGGGTCTCACAGTTAGACCAGCCACATTCCAATTAATAGGGCAGAAGCACCAGCCTTTTCTATCATGAAGAAAAGACTCTTGAATCACTAAGATATCTCAGGTATGAAATATTGTGCCAGTTCTTTCAACTGTTTACTTCTGTATTCCTGATTTCCATATTAATTTATTTCTATGCCTATCTCCAACTCTTTCTTTCAAAAACATTGATAAAACTAATTGCTAACACACATCTTACAAATCAACTGAGATCCATTTTAAAATTTGGACATAATTTAGCACATCATGTGGCAACTATAAATCTTGCTACTGTGAAACTATTATTTTAAGAGTTTTCTGAAATGTATATACCAAAGTATTTACACTTCAAAAGCCCTGGTCCAGACTTGCTATTAGTAGACCCTGTTTCAGCATTTTTAGGTGTGAAAGATGCATTAGATCACTCAATCTGGCTGTTAAAAAACAGATTTACTCATGTGAGGGCTTAAAAGGGCAACAATTTTTTAATTTAATACTGCACAAGTGAGGCAGAGACAATTAGAAATAAATCATAATAAAAAGTTGTCTTCTCTGAAATGATAATTTGAATTTCTTTGTAATTTTCTGCCTGAGAATTTAATAGTAAAGGGTAGCCGTAGTTCTGTAGAGACTCTGACGAGTGCCAGCTGGAGGCATCACTTGGTATTACAGTTTCTTTTCTTATACAAACAAGTTAATAGCAAATAGATATGCACAGGCTATCGATGCATTTACTGAAACATCACCATCTAAATTTCTACCAGCCATCCCCTCCACTGCTTAAGCAGACAGTAATCCTCTGAGTGAATTAGATGCCTCTAGTAAGTGCATCATTGCTTCCATGGACTAAGCCAGAGTTGCTCTGTTTGCAGCCCTTTACAGTGCTCCAAGAGAAAAATGAGTCAAGCAGGTTTAAAAATCAGTTGGAACTCATGTCCCAGTGGTAAAGGGCTCAAAAACAAGATAGAGAAAAAAGAAAGATGTGGGATGCTTTTATTAATTCCTACTTCTCTAGGATTTAACATTTTCCTTCTGTCATTAGGCTTTTAGAAGTGCTTCCAGACCACAGTATTCCTTTGGGTGCTGTAATGGCATTTATGGAGGCCAGAAGGAAGCACCAATGTATAAAACTTTCTGCAAGAGCATTTTAAAACACAGAGCAATTTTGTGCCATTTGAAAAGGGTATAATGGGGAAAACGAAGGCATTTTTCTAAAGAGGACTACATTTGTAAATCAGAAAATGTCTTTATTTCCTTACATCAATGCATTGCACAAACATTGCCAGAACCAAAGTCTCTGCAAACAGGCTGATTCCAAGATACCATTGCAGTTTAGTATTACTTTATATATGTAGCAGATCCCCAGACAGAGAAAGGCTTAGCGAGGACACACTTGGAAACAACACCCCTTAAATGTTTTAGGCATGTCCTCAATATTCACTCCATAAAGGAATCAGACAGGCAGAAAAATTATAAATCATTGCAAAAAGAAAACTGGAAAATCAAGGGGTTTTTTTAAGTGAAGTCATTCTAGAGAAAATTTTCAGTGCAGAATTCCCCTGTCAGACACAGAGATAGCAACATGCTCACAGCTGCAGGTTAGTCACAGAAGCACCATGAAGATACATCAGACAGCAGAAAAAGCCCTCTGCCCATGTCAAAGGGAATGTAGGTGTTGGAGAGCCCTGCTGAGCAAGCAACAGCCCCGTGCAGTCTTCCACTTTTAGTCAAATTTTGAGTCACAGTGATTTGGACATACAGGAACAAAACTGTCTCTTAATCAGTGAAACTCAAAGATCTATCAAAGACAAATGCAAAAATAAATTAGGATATTATTATTATATAATATTATATATTACAATATATAATTAGATTATTATTATATAATATTATATATTATTATATCATATAGATAAATTTTGTAATGGCTGTCTGCCAAATGAAGGTCCCCCTGTGTAGCAAGAGCTCACGAACAACAGAAGCCAAGGGAATCCACGTGAGAGAGACGCATTATTAATGGCACAGCTGCAGGAAACATTTGTGACAGAGCTGGAATCCTATTAGTTACTCCAAGTCCCATCAAGAAATAGGAAACTGTGATGTTCATGCAATTCCTTGTTTTGTGTTGCTGTGGCTAAGGGAAAAGAGAGCACGTGGGTGGATTGTCTGGTGGATGCATAGCACAAGTGAGATAAAAATTCTGATTAAATATTTAGACTCAGGGAAAACAAAGGTGATTTGGGACATAAACTGAGCTGTGTTCTGGATTAATAAGGAAATGGGAATGCTTCCTTCAACGAGTAGAGGGCAGCAGTACCCTTTGCTGCATAAATACTCTCGTGTAGACTATGCTTTTGTAATAGGTGGAGAGAGAAGAATGGCAGTCCCTGCTCTGAAACAGGCAGCTGGAGGCAAAGGAAAGAAGGAAAGCAAATAAATGCAGTTCCTCTAGCAAATTCAAGGAAGTCATAATATTGCATTTAGTATATAAACAAACATGAAAAAAAACCCCACATTTTTTCTTCCAAGTAGGACTTAATTATATTCTGTGCATGAAAAGAATAAATTCTGCCTCAGGTCTGTCAAAAATATTCTGGCCATTATGAACCTATATGGAGCCAAGAGGAGCACACACAGTGCATGATAGAGGCAATTATCAGGCTGCATGCACATGTCTGTGTACCGTATCTAGACCAGGGGTAAGAACATGTCTGGCAATCATGAGTCTGTGCACAGCATAGCAACAGCTCTGTGTGTTTATGTGGCAGAATGATAGTTAGTTAGTTGATATTCAACCACGTTTGAGAGTTTGCCCTGCCTTTCTCTCTCCAAAGGTTGTCCCTGCTATCTATATGTGAATGCTTTTTCTGTTTTAACAGCCAGGGAATGAGAAGCCTTCAGGGGTTGGAAGCCTGATTGCTGTCTTCCTCTGAATTTGGATAAATGAAGCTGTGACTCCTGTCCCCAGCTGTCAGCCCTGCTACACACAGCAGAGAGGAACAGATGATAGCCAAGTACTCAGAACAGCCAAATAACAACTGGGAGGATCTGCCTGTATTAATCTGGCACAAAGCAGCGATGCTTTTGGTTGTTGTAACAAGTTTGAATATCATGGTTTATACCATACTTTGATGTCCCTATGTCTTTATATGGACATCAAAGTCTCACGTAGGCTGATAACTGCCAGAAGTCTACAGGCATAGACCAGATGGATCTACACCTACAGGTACAGCATTAGCAAATGTGGGTTCATGGGGAGCCAGTGGGTTGGCTGGGTGAGCAATACCAGGACATCCACTGGGAATGAGAAGGACTCTCTACGTGAACAGGGGCATGACGAAATATGAGGCACAATGCACTCCACATTTGCTTCATTTTTTTTCTAGCAAAGAATGACTAATGTAATTAATCAGGATTGCTCTGAGGTCTGCAAACGGCATTTTTCTATTTTATCCCCATGAAATTTTTCTTTACTTTTTTTTTTTTTTTGAGAAATTTCTTCAGACTAAAACTAAATCTACCAAAAGTTTAGCATATGGACAGCCCAGACATGCCAAAGGATAGAAGCAGATCATTTGTTCATAAATATGTAAGAGGATTCCCATCATTTCTTTCATGATGCTTTGCTTGATTTTTTCTTCCTATGTTTATAACAGAAATGGGGAAATACTGATCATTGCTTAAATTAAATCTAAAAAAAAAGCTTCTATCACAACCATTCAGCATCCACTGAAGCTGGGCTGCTGTTTAAGACTGACCTTAGCTGACCTTAGTAGTGGGATCATCTAAGGATATCAGTCATTAGAAGGGCTGCACTGTCACACAGAAGGAGGGAAACCGGTCAGTATTTTGCAGAAATCTGTGTTTTTATTCTTTTTTTTTACCACAGATCAGCATAATCAATTTTATCAGTTTTAGATAAGCTTATCCTGGCTCACACACATGGTGAGTAGTTGCCTCAGGACTGACATGGGACACCTTATCCAAGCTGGCCAGAATTCTTTCCTAATACTAAAAGTTTCTGTTGTTGATGAGGCATAGCAGTGACAACTGCAGCCATCTAAGGCTGACCAGTGCCTTCTGGTAATTATTCATTAATTGACTTCTGGACTGCATGGTGATTGCTAAATCATGGAAGTTTCAGTGATCTAAGCAAGATAATGACATTCAACAAGAAAAAGACTTGTAGCTTCCCTTTTGCTCACAAATTCAGACCACTCTGAATTCAGATCAGAAATGACAAAAGACAAAGCTTTTCATTACCTCTTTCCCAGAATTTCAGTTTCTTCTTAAAAAACATTACTGCATCATTTGTTTTATTTCATCTCAATAGAAATTATAGCAGCAATACTTACAAACTGTAGCCATGCTTACAAACTGTAGCCATGAATTTGGTGGGGCATGATGAGGTGATATTTATACTGAAAGGATATCTACCATATTTACAGAACAGCCTGAACACCACAGGCATCGCTGTGACCTAAAGGAAAACAGAGGAATACGTAGAAAGTTGCCCAGTGAGTTTCAGATGAGGGATGCTGAGAACCAATGGGTGCAGCAAAAAGGGTTTCAGGCAGGGAGGGGTAGAGAGTTTGGCTTCTGGAGGGACCTAATTTGGTGTGCTACTTGATACTCAGAAATGCAAACTGTTGGAAAATTTGCTAGTCTTCAAGTTCCGAACAGTCCACTTAACATCCACATAATAAAAACAGACCCTGCGTGTGTGCCTGAAACATTTAGAGCATTTTGGTACCAGCCACCTCTAAATGATCAAATTTAGATGAGGAAGACATTCATGTTCCTGTTAAGATCTGCCCTTAAAGCCCAGGTGTACTCAGTCCTTCCCGCCTTCTTCCACACATTCTTTATACATTTGTATTTACTTCCCTCTGCATTAAACCATACTATTTAAGTACTATTTGTAGTACTCAGAGATTTGAAACACAATGATGGTAAATTACTTAGCAAACAATTAGAGGAAGGAGTGCAAACAAAACCACTAATTTCCAAAAGTATCTTTAATCGCTTGGTGCAGGCTCAGAACCCCAAGCAAATATTAAGATAATTAATAGCTGTCGACTTGTCAGTCACATGAAAAGCACCTTCAGTCAATTATGCAAACGTGTCCCTCATACTTCAGAAGGTGTGACCACAGATACCTGCTGTTTCTGTCAAGGTCACATTGACTTCACAGCACTCGTGCTTCTACTTGTGTAGAAGTTCAAATCTATTTTGATAGTTCCTTTAGGATTTTCCAAGCCTTTGTTCAGCAATCGCTATCAATGAACGAAACACTTGCTTTATATCTCCAATGAGTACTTCAAACATAACCTTTGAATAACCTCCAATAATTGGATGACAGATGACGTACATATGAGTTTGGATGTAAAAATTGTTCTAACAAAATCCAGACAAGCACAGAGATGTAGAATTCATGATCAAAAAGGCAAAACAAGGCACCTTTCCAGAAGACAGCTGTTCCCATGCTTTGTTTTGCAGGAAAGATTTCGGCTTATAGGATTTAGAGGTGTCTTGTCACTAGATAGCAACATATTCATGTCTTCAATAACTACTTAAAGTATTAAATACAGCTGCAAATTGCTAGTGTTGTGGATCTTTGGGATTCTTAACATCCTGTGAGGTGTGCTTTCCCCACCCCTTTAAAGCAACAACCACTAGTGGAGGATGTGATAGCTGCATCCACCTTACTCCGGACTTTGGATGGTAACATGGTAGCCAAGGGCTGTCTGGAATGGTGACCCAGACGTCTTGCTGGTATGCAAATATGACCATAAGTCACTCATCTTTCTCTATAAATAGCGGCCAGCCCAGGGCCTGGGGAGCTCTCCTGTACGGCAGCGAGCTGCACGCCAGGATCTCTCCTTGAGCACGGACACCTCTCAAGGTCACTCCTCCAGGTCGAGAGATCCCTTCCCACAACAGATCCTCACTAAGTGATTAATAGCATGATAGACTTTGACTTCTTATGTAAGTGGTGTAAAGGATTGACCGTGCATGTATAATCCTTCCAACCTAAACTGTTGACCAAGTCTGGGACTAGGAGTGGACCCAGCTGTGCCTAGGTTGCTCTCTGAGAAGGTTTTCAGGAAGCAGGACAGTCTATTCTGAACCTCATGATTCAGTGGGAGGGTCTCTCTGATGGTTTTGTCTGACCCTGTTCTCTATGCAGTAACTCATCAAGTGTACCTTGCCATCAAATCTTTTAAAATCACTGTCACATTTACCACTGAACATGAATGCACGTTATATTGATAGAGTATATGGTGGCTTCTTTCTTATGGGTGAAGTGCATCACACCAAGACACAAAGCTTATCAGTCTACTATCCATATGAGAAAAAACCAGAAGGAATGTTGCTGGAGGTATGCCAACACTTCCACCAAGAGAGCACTCTCTGGGAGGAGTGCAACTCCAAAGACCCACCATCATTTTGGTACATCCTCATTAACCTCCCAGGAGGCAGAAAGTACCTATACTTTTTATTCTTTTACTATTGGTTTTGCTAACTTAAAGCTGTAAATCCCCTTCAGTTCTTTTGCTGAGCATTGTTGAGCATTACATATTTGTACTTAACCATTGTTGCTTTTAAATACAATGTAAGTGTGTTTTGGTGCATTTCTGTGAGATTTCATTGCTCTGACTTCTTAGTGAAGGAAAGCAGCATTATGAAGATGGAGCTGGACAGTCTGTCTTCTGGCACAGGACTGTACACAAATCCTGGCATCATTATTTGCATGTGGAGTGTTTCATGTATTAGTGCTAAATATAAAGACAGGCACAGAGTGCCTCACTGCGTTTCTGAAGGAGAACATGTCTACGTGGATGCAGTATTAATCCTGTGACCTGCAAAGGGAGAGTGCAATGATTAGGTTTCCAAAGAATTTAAGCCCACAAAACCTATTTCAGTGTTACTTCAGCTGCTTTTATCACATGAAATCTTACACCTCCAGTGCTCAGGCACTGCCTAGCATCCCAATGACCAGCCCTGTAAATTAAGACTCCTTGTCTCCTAGCAATTCATTTCTACCTCTGACATCTACCTCTGAGAATTAAAGAAAACAAAAAGGAAAAAAAGAAAAAAAAGGAAAAAAAGCTTGAAGTGTCCAAGTTTAAGTAGCTTACAGCTATTTCAAAGGGCTCTGAAATGATCCTGTATTTGCCAGCGCTGTAGGAGGTTGCACTGGGAAGCAGAGTACGGCCTCCCCTCACTGCCAGCCCATCAAGCTGGGAAGAGTCAGCAGCATGTCTGTGAGCTTCAGTGGCTCAGTTTCCCAGTCCTCTGAAAATGTGCTGGCTTAAGCTTCTGTTTGCTCAGGACTTCTGTATTGCACTGCATGGAAGCCCAGCCCTGGGAGTGCAACTTTGGAGACTTGCTTGCGGTTTTGCATATTTGCATATTCTTGTGAGTCTCACTAGAAGGCTTTGCAGTTACATCCTCAGAGTCTGAAGGCACCCTGAAAGGAACCAGCATTGAACCTAAACTCATTTTGGTCTCTGGAGCTGATGCTGCGTTTCGGGAGCTAGCTCATGCTGTATGCAATAAATGGCGATTTTATGCCCCAGAGTAGATTTACTGCAGGATCCGTTTCTCAGGGTGAGAAACAGCTTTGGCTTTACACAAGAGGATGCAGCTTTTCAGCATCTGGATGCTTGTAACATCAAGCACGGTAAGGGCTCTCTAGAGACAGTTTTCACTGTCCATTAACTTTTGCAGTGTGTCAGCTTTCCAGTATAGTTGGAGAAGTCACTATGGAGCTCAGGGTGTTCGGACAAAACACACCAATAAGACAATAAAATTCTCTGGACTAGCTAATATGAGCCGAAAATCTTGGTTGACTCTTCTGCGGCAAAGTCATCCTGCTTGTTTACAGCTCACAACAACTTAAAAACAACTCACACAGCCAGGAAGAAGTGCATTTTGCCCAGAGACAAGTTGGAGCTCCCTGTCGCTGGACAGGAGCAGAGGCAGCAACTGGGACAGATGGAAAGTCATGCTATGAGTGTAATGCTGATCCATGAGAAATGTTTTTGCACATTCTGCAGCACAGTCAAGTACTTTCGCAACTTTCTAAGAGACTAGAGAAGAGATCAAGAACAAAACTTGAGTTGAAGTTTGAGTCTGCCTATGACCGGTACAGTGAGGTGATCTTTTTCTTTTCATTTCTTACCCTTTGCAGAAGAAAGAAGGCTGTTATCACTGTAGGACCAGGCTACAGACTTGGGGCCTCATCACAGACCTCTAGCAGATAAAGTGGGGTATTACCTAAACATTGTCTTGGTTTGAGACAATTTAAAGGGGCAGACATGCCAAAATTAATTACCTCCCCTTTTAGTTTTAACCCATCCATTTGCACCTATAAAGAGAGACAAATGCAAGTAGATATAAGAGAAAAAGTTACTGTTTACTAAAAATATGAAACAGCAACAGGCAAAATAATAGTAAATAATAACTGGATACAAAGTTGCTGAATCTCAGGGCAATGCCCCCTCAATCCATCCAGCCCTGGCAGCTTCGTTGACAAAGGCAGCTGAAAGACTCTGGCGGCTGGGAAACGCAGGAGCTGGAGAACTCGCAAACCTGCAGAAATCTGCAGATTTCTCTGCCTCCTCCTCGGCTGGCTGGACCTGGTTGGTGGCAGCACTGCAGTTTCTGAGACATTCGTTGGTGTGTTGTAGGGCACAAATAGTCTCCCCAAGCACCGAAACCAGCAGTTCCCAGCCCTGATGGCTCTGGCTCTGCACCACGGCTGTAGACAGATATCGTTGAAATTTTCCTTGAAGCACTTTAGCATTGCAAAATGCATTCCTTGCTAGCAGGCAAGGAGCTCACAGAGAATGAAAGAAGGCTTCTGCCTTGCCCTGTCCCAGCTTCCCCTAAAGAAAGAAAGGGAAAGGGCAAGAGAATTCTGCCTGAGCGACCCTGACCTTAAAAGGACCTGGCACGCTGACCTCTGTGGTTCTGTGTCCTGCTGCCCGGTCTTAGAGACACAGTAATAATTTTGGGCACAGGCAGATATGGAGTACAATAACATATTGGGTTGCCCAGGATAACGTTGTATAATCTGGTGCTCAGGTAGAAAGATGATCTCCAGTGAAAAGGAGTTATAGCCATATTACTGTTCAGTAAGACCTCATTCCTCATATATGCTCTTAGATGACTTTTCTATTCGCTAAGAAAATTGTTGCAGTTGGATGAGCCCTCAAAAATTGTCTTTGTCTCTTTTTTCACTGTCCAGAGAAGTGGACAATTTTAAAACAAGTGGAACTGAGGAAGAATTTAATGTAGAACACTACTCTCCAAAACTGCTCATGCATCGTTATGCGCTATCAAGTGACTACTTCCCACTCTTGTGCGCAGAATTCAACATTCATTTGTGTTTAGGACTTGTACTTAAATTACATTTACATTGTCATTTTGAAGAGAAGGGATTTTGTAAGGGTACTGAAATCACTGCACCTGCTCTTTCTTCCTTGAAGAAGCCAGAACGGTATAAGGAACGTTGGTGTACACTTAGTTTAATCTGTGTTAAGATGTCCATCTTTCTCAGAGGAGGAGAGAGATTGCTCTAATATGCATGGTTTTGTAATAACAAAATGTCTCACCTAAAATTGTAGCTTAGTTGGTAGATTAGGTAGAAAGAATTATTCCCATGTAGATTCTAACGTTGTATTTTAATAAATGTTTTAAATAAAGGGAAGGCTACTCCCATGAAGTTTTGCTTTGTTCTAATGAAATATTTACCATGCTGTAATTGCAGTCCATCCCTCAGGCAGAGGAATATTGCCAGCCATGTAATAAATATTCTACTATGCCTAAGCTAGGCCTTTTGAAAAAGAAATTTCTCTTAGTAGGTAAGAGTTGTTTGATAATGGTTGGTTCTGAGATGACCACTAAGGAATTTGTTCATTAAATGGATTTCAGAAACAGCAGGGGTGTAAGATTCTTCACACATCATGACATTTAGCTAATCATTTATACATTAAAAAAACTTTACTAACTATGCCTCACAAAGGAGAAACAAACCACATGAGTCAAATCACCAAGTTACTTCTCAATTGCAAAAGCTCTTCATAAAATCACCTCCAAAAACACAGGAAGCTCTTTCAAAAGAAGAACAAACAGGAAAGCTGGAAAGGGCAATGTGCAGAACCAGATACTTCCCCACTGCCATAATTCTGCTGCTTGGCATAAATCAGGTGAGACCCCAGATCTCCCTTCAGTCAATGCCAGAGTACTTTTTTTCCTTCCAAAACTATTCTAAAGGCAAAAAATGTAATTTAATCATAACAAGGGGCATCAAAACAGGCCTGGATTTATTTCTATACTACACAAAGTCTGTGGTCAATGTCCAAGGACAAGGATAGTGCACTCATTTTTGAGTTCATCCACAGATCTTTCTCACCTGTCTGGCTACCCCTGCCCTTTTCCACTGGTGCTGATATGGGCCCAGCATATTCATTGGCTCATGCCAGTACTCAATTTCAGTTTGCGAAAGCTAACTGTAAGTATTCCTGTAAAACAAAATTACTTGGAATAGTGGAAATTCGTGTGATGCTGTAGAGAAGACAGAAAATGTCACAGGAACCCCCATGTTGCTTCCTATCTCTATTACTGTTCACAGCTTCTCTGTCAGGAAAAAAACCAGGGTGGAGACAGGCAGGGAGAGAGAATGGAGCAGGAGAAAGAGTGAAGCTGTTCATTTCTCTCAGTTCCCTCTCTCACTCTTTGCCTTTCTTTTCTGGGCTTTGATCTAATACTTCGATCTGACAAATGGAGAAGAACAGAGGATCGCCAGGAGGTAGCAATAAATATGCAGCAGTACTTTTCTGCCTTTAGTTTTCAGCTTCATTCATAGCAGAAAAATTGCCTCAACATATTCTTCCTTACAGAATGGGGAGGAGGACACTTTATGCCAAATAGAGATGTATTTGTTTCCTCTTAAAAGAAAAGATCAGCCTCTTACTTCTGTATTCAGAAGCGTGTATTTACAGAGTTGTTACATCGCCTACAACCAGACTTTAAATATTTATTGCTTGTGTGGCTGAAAAATAATGCAATCAGATGACAAGCAATCCTCCACAGATTCTTCCTCTGACAATATTTCAAGCCATGGGGGAACACACACTGCAGCTAGCTTGCAACTTACTCCATGAGCAGCTCTGCAAGGACAGATCCTGCTTGGATGCTGGGTTCCTCCACAGCTGGGAGGGGAACACAAGCCCGAGGAGCCCAGTGCTTCGTATCTCAGAAAAGATCCACAGACTCCCAAACCAAAACAGAGGGAAAGGATCACCAGAGTAGTAATGTTCAGTTTTGAATGCTCTTGATGCACTACACAGAGAATTACCCTGCGTAGGTCTTTTGGACTCCAGAGTCTGTATCAGCCAGTCAACAGCCTCCGTGTCTCCCCATCTATCCACAGAGGAGACATCCTAACCAGAAGCCACAATGAATGTGAAACATTCATTTGGACAGACTAATCCTACAATTTGGCAAATATTCTCCTGTGCAGGAACAGCCACCAGTGTCACTGCAATAGGGAGCAATACTCAAGGAAACTTCAACATGTCTCAAAGGACCATCCAAGATTTGCAAACACCTTATGTGTCACCAGTGCTCAACATTCCCCTCCAGGACACCACTGATGAATTTATTTGTATTAGAAGAACCACTGCTAAATCAGGCTAAGTCTTAAGGATCAATCAAACCTTCCTCAAACACACACTCACTATGTGCTGTGGGCTTCCTCCACAGTCAGGTGTGAGCTGGGAACTGTGAAATACTTTCCGCCCATTCTGTTAACTTTAGGGAAGATGGAGTCAAATGCAAAATGCTCTTCAAAGGTTTCAGTTAAAAATATTAATGAGGTTTTAGATCAAGGCTTCTAGATTTTAGTCATCTTTGACTTTTTAGTGGGAAATTGCAAAGCTTTAACTTCTCCCTGTTTATGGTGTTTCACTACACTTCAAACTTAGTTCTACAAGGGTGTCCAGTCTCTACTTAATTGTCCACAGTGCATGCTGCGTTGTACAAATTTTTTCTGAAGTTGAAGCTCTGAACCATACTGTTAAACACAGGAAATTTATCCTTTTTTTTTCTAAAAAGATAAGAAGTACCTGCAGAAAAGTGCAGATGCATAAATAACATCTTGGTACATATGACAAGTCAGGAAGCTTTCCTGCTACTAAATTGATCATTTCTCTTGTGAGTATAGACAAGAGAAATTTATTTTAGTTTTGCAGTTTCCAATTTTTCTTGTCTGGGCCCTGCAGTTACGAAACTCCTGATTTACTTTCATGTAGAGTGAGAGGGATCTTTTCATGCAGCACTTGGGTTGCCAGAGGCTTGTTGGCTTGTTCTGGGAAAAGTAAAGTCATTACCTGTGATACTCTGTAAATACAAAGAGATGAAATGAAAGCACACCATTCTTCTCACGCGTGGGTGGAGATGGACCTGCTGAAGTTGCTGTGAAGAGTATAAACAGCGCTGTTAGCACTGATGCAGAACCCACAACTCACTAGCTGTTAAGTATAGGATCTGTGAAGTAAATGACAGAATTGCTCCTGCCTCTCCTGCCCTAATATAGGACAGAAGAAATACATTTTCCAATGCAGTTTCTCTCTTAGAAAATATGCAAGAGTGCAGAAGTGTTATTTACGGCTTTCAAAAGGCTAGAACAAGCGAAATGCTGGCAAGGATTTTGCACAGAAAGGGTCAAACCCATGTTATGAGGTAGCCATAAAGAATGGAAATAAAAGCATAATGCCTTTCTTTAAAGACACAATATCAAAATTTAATTTTCAAATACTGCAAATGAAGAAACTATACAAGAAAAATTGTATGCTTCAAAGCATATAGGCTAAACACACACCAAAATAAAAAACACTCAAGAGGATGGCAAAATTTCACATCTCTTATAAATGAAAGGCTAAACCAGCCAACAAAAAAGGTTTGAAAAAAGCAATGCAAACCTTGAAATAACGCCAGTGAGATGGTAGAGGGAGAGGACAAGGGGAGGTGGCCAGCAATGAGGATACTGTGCTCAGAAGATATGCTGGAAAAGTGCCAGAAACAAGAGGCAGACAGGATTTTACTCTCCTTAAACTAGCTTCATTCCTTGAGAGACTCTACTGTGCTGAACAGAGTTATTCCAGTTTTACTCCTGAGGGCAAGGGCATTCTCAAAAACTTTTTGTGCCTCTGACAGAAGGCTGATACTCCTTAATTTGCCCAGTTTTGTCAGGTGTTGTACTGGTTTTAATGGCACTGGTTTGAGCTGCATCATCTAGGTGAGATAAGGGGGTTCACAGCCTTGGCCAGAGATACCCTCATGCCTTTGCTTCAGCGGTATCCCAGCCTGGGCAGAGCAGACCCCCTCCCATTTGCTACCCACCACATACCCAGAGGGCAGCTGTCACGGGGGACTCTAATGGCACATGGTTATTTAAAAAAGGAAAAACCAAAGATTTTCATCAGTTAAACTCATATGTAACAGCAGTAAGTGTATTAATAGCTAAAAGTAACACTGACATTTACTGCAGAAGGATTCCCTCTCTCCTTCATGTCCTAGGCTCTATTACACAGGAGAGCCATGGGCTGCTTTCACCTTGCATGAGCAAACCAAATCTTCAGGGAGCAGCTTTAACAACTTACTTCTCCAGAAAAATCAGAGCCCTTTTCTCATGGGTAATGGGATAAAAAAAACCCCATAAAATCAACGAATGACCAATGCCCTAAGATACAGCCTTTCTCCTGATGTCAAGCGTGAATCTACTGTCTTTTTCTCCTCTTTGGACAAAACACTTTTCTTTATTTCTAGCCTAAACCTTTGTCTCAGGTTTATCCCTGTGGAGATGAAGGAACAGGGAGGAGCAGGGAAATTGCCCTTGCCCCTTCCTCAGCTGCCTCCATAGACCTCCAGCTACCGCATATCACTCGCAGCTCTCCTCCTCTGGGACAACTTCCCTGTGCTTGCACTTGGTAGAAGCTGGCCCTACACATCTTTTTTTCCCAAGCACTCCTTGCTACCTCAGCTTTGGGGCTTCAGCAGCATCTCAGCTCTGCCCCAAATGTGTCTGCCCTTCCCCAGGCTGCCCTGCTGGACAGGGTGCTCATGTGGCAGGTTTCTGTCTCTCTGCAGACAGAGGAGGGCCAGGGCCAGCACAGCTAGTCCCAAAGCTGAAGCATCTCTGGCTCTGCCCTGACCATGAGCTTTGGCCTCAGACACAGGTGTAGGACAGAGTTGTGCAACAGAAAAATCACAGAATGCCTTCAGGCTGTTGTCTCCAGCTCGGACTGCTTTTGGGGGCAGCCACATTCACTGCAGTGTCCTTCAAGGGCTTCCCACAGCCAAAGCAGTCATTGACAGTGTAACAGTGTGTTGATATATCCAGCAAGGAGAATGACAAACAAATGTAGTCCCAGATGAAACACAAAGAAAAATTAATTAAACGTGTGTATAAAAATAATTACATGCTACATAAAGACACGTGCAAACTGATGTTCCACAGATTACTCATACTTCCCCACTTTTTTCCCAGTGTTTCCTTGAAGCCTGCTCTTAGTCATCTTGAGGAGCGTGTGTTTACTCACAGAAGCATGCTGCCTTCGTTGAGGGCATTCGCCTGATCCCAAATCCTCTTCAACACCAGCGTGGCCACATCTGCTGTAACGGAGCACATAAGACCTCAAGACCAACCACAGATCTGCCTGTGTCTTCTAGAGCTTTTCCAATCCCCTGAAACAAGAAAAGGCTGAAAACCCATACAGAAGCATAAACAGGCAGATTTTTAGGACATCAGCTTCTTTACAGACTGCTGCAAAGGTTCAGTTAGATTAGCTGTGACCTCATGAGCATGAAATCAGCTTGATCACCATCACTAGTTCTGTAAGACTAGCACTGCAGGAAGAATGGGATTGTACCAGACAATAACCAAAGTGGTTTNAGTTTCTTTTATCTAAGCAGCTTTATCAAAAACCTCCGAGGCCTCATTATAAGAGACTCTGACATCTCCACCCCTCAGCTCTTTCTCTATTAAGCAAAGTGTGTATGGAAGGAATTTTAGACTGTCCTTGCAATGCAGCACCGATTGCAGCACTCAGCCACAGATTCCTGTATACTGATCTTCCTTTAGGGCTCGAAGTGTTTCACCGCAGGCTCTGATGCTTGCACTTCAGTTCAAGAAGTTCTGGTAGTTTTTACCACCCTGCAGAGTCCTCTCTGTAGCTGCTCTGATACTGGGTCTCACTCACCAGCCTTTTTTGCTCCCAGCCAGAAAAGCTCTTCTGAGGGGTAGCTGTATTATCACTACGTGGTGGGGATGTATTTCTGGCAAGCTTTAAATGAGGGAAGGAGCAGAGCTGGTAGAAAGGGCAAAGCATGCCAGATATACAATAGGAACACGCCACAGCTGTTCTGGCTGTGGGAAATGATGGTGGCTCAGTACAGCTGGTGACACTGGTGGTTGAAATGAGATCAGAAGATAAAATACAGCCTTGGGCAAGGGAGAGGTTCTCAATTTAAATGTGAGGCACATAAAGCAGAGAGAGTAGCCATTTAAGCAAGACTGTTTAGCTGTGATGTTTCGTTAGGAATGGACACGGCTGATGTTATGAGACAGGAAACAAGAAGGGAGTTGCAGAAAGGAGAAAAGGGAATGAGAGGGAAATGAATGAGTGCTCTGGGACATTTGTTCCTTTCTATTTCAGAGAAATACTTCTTTCAAGCAGTAATAACCTCCCTAAAAAGTAAAATGGACTGAGTGTTTCAGCGCGGCTGCAGGACACTGCCCTGCTCCAGTGAAGCACTTAAGCACATACTTACTTTCAGGCTTATGGGCAGCCCAGAAAGCTGACAGGACCAAGCACTTTCTTGGAGAGAATTATGAATATAAATGCTCTGCTGGATTCAGACCTGGGAGCAAGAGTCTGCCTTCAGCTCCAGTCATGTAATTTCAGTAAAGGCTGGACTGACAGCTGGGAAACACCACCCTGTGTGTACGTGAATGTAATGAAAAAGATCTTACCAAAGGAGAAACACTGAATTGAACTAATATATTTAACTTTTACGTAATAAAGTTATAATTTTCAAAGTAGTTTTCAAAGAGCCTTTGGATATATGCTACATATCCTTCTCCTTCTACCACTCCTCGGGAAATCATGGCTTCTAAAAAGTACTTATTTCTTACAGGATTCTATGCATTTTGGTCTGTGGAGCTTGAATTGATTGATACAGAGAAGTTTTATTTTTACAACTGGATTATTTAATTTATTTTCTTAAAACTACTTCCTAGCAATGGCATATCAACAATGTTATCACTCAGGACTTGGTGAGTAAAAACATACACAGAAGGAGGAAACCATCTGGTTGAAAGGAAGGCTATCCATCCTCTGTACAGGGGACAAGACTATAAATAAAACCTTACTGATCTGAAAGGATACTGGAAAGTACCAGTCAGATTCTGTTTTCCTGTTAAGCCACACTTCAGTACATCCTTCTGGAAACCGAGCATGGGCTGATGGAGGAACACTCTGCATGCCTATAGATTTCTTTAGTTTCCAGGCAGTGGAATTTCAGCACAAGGATCACTGTTTTCAGACCTTTTCTTTATTTTGCAGAATGACAAAAAGTTATACAAAATTTTTGAGCTCATTTGACAGTTGCAGAGATGTCTCAGAACTAAAAGTGGGTTTCAGCTGGTATTAATTATGATATTCTAATAACATGTGACTTTTATCCTCTTCAGGTTTCATGGCATCAAAAGAGTCCTACTTTTGCCACTAATTTTTTAGGACCCTTTATTTTCAGAAGGTCAACAATGTTTGAATTAATTCAAATTACTAACCTCTACTCATGAAGGTCAAAGAAGGTGTCATCCCCCTGATAAGCAATGCTGGAAAACTGGTAATGGATGAGGAGAAGGCTGAAGTATTCAACAACTTTTTCCCTCAGTCTTCAATGGCAACCTCTCTTCCCACACCTCTCGAGTGGATGGACAGCAGGATGGGGACTGGGGAGCAAAGTACCTTCACTGAAAACTGAAAAGGGGCAAGTTTTAGATCAGACGAAGGAATTCTTTGCTGTGAGAGTGGTGAAGTACTGGAACAGGTTGCCCAGAGAAGCTGTGGATGTTCCATCCCTGGAAATGTTCAAGGCCAGGTTGGATGGGGCTCTGAGCAACCTGGTCTAGTGGAAGGGGTCCCTGCCCATGGCAGGGGGAGTTGGAATGAAATGACCTTACAACCCAAACCATTCTATGATTCTATTCTGATTGTTAGTTTTGTATCTCATTTAGTGTCTGAGATGATGGGAATATCCCAGCAATTCCATGAAGGATTTGTGAGCACTCCAGGCACTGTGGATGAAACATGCCACTACTGCAATTCTTACAACACCATGTTATGGAAGTGCTCACAAGTCAAATAAGACTCATATAAGTGACTCTTGGAAGCTGAGCTGCACTTAAAAATTATCCTTAAGCAATCTGAGAATTTTAAACCAAACAGAGTCAAATTTTAGGGAAGAAGACTACCAGCTGGATACCCAGGCCTTCATCTGTGGTCCTCCCACCCACCCTGTCACATGGAGGAGTCTGAGGAATGCAGATGCAGAAAACTGCTCCCTTTTCATACTCTACCAAGAAGTGAAGCAGCTCCTAGGAGGACAGGATAAGGACTTTAGGATTGTCTAGTTTGCAGAAGAGGAGGCTGAGGGGGGAATCTCATTGCTCTCTACATCTTCCTGAGGAGGGAAAGTAGAAAGGAAGGTACTGGACATTTCTCCCTGGGATCCAGTGATATATGGCCTGGGAATGGTGTCCAGAGCTGCATCAGGGGAGGTCCAGAGATGGCATTAGGAAACATTTCTTTACCAAGAGAGTGATCTGGAATAGGTCTGCAACAGGCTTCCTAGAGAGGTTGGTTGATGTCCCAAACCTGTCAGTATTGAAGAGGCATTTGGACAGTGCCCTTAGTAATGTGCTCTAGCTTTTGGACAGTCTGGATGGTTGTTGTAGGTCCCTTCCAACTAAAGTATTCTATTCTATTCTATTCTATTCTATTCTATTCTATTCTATTCTATTCTATTCTATTCTATTCTATTCTATTCTATTCTATTCTATTCTATTCTATTCTATTCTGTTCTATAGGAAAGTACACATACAGAAAAATATGGAGAGTAGGGGATTGCAGCATCATGCAACATCCTCTGGGGAGCTGGCATGGTGCCATTTAGGAAGATGCCTTTTCATGCCACTTGAGTCAAAGCAGTGTTGACTTCTGGGAGTGAGGATGGCACCAGGTGCTGCCAAGGGCCCTTCAGAGCTCCTGAGAGCCACTTTCTCTGAAGAGATATGTTTTGAGGAGAGACATTCAGGAGCACCTTAAGAAATCACTGGCTGCTTTTCTGTTTTCTGTTAGGCTACTGCTTGGTGGTGTTTTTTGTCTCTGGACCAATGAAACCAGACAGAAAATGGTGACATTTCAAATATTGGGAAGTTATTTACTTGACTATTATTGCCTTTCATCAAGTGTAGAGGGCACTGAACACTTGGTCTGTCAAGGTACACCAAGGGCTGCTGCCCCATGGGAGAAGGTCAGCCAGGAGCTGAGCACTGGCTGTGGTCATCAGATTTTTTGCCTTGCTCTGTAAATTGCAAATATGATGCAATGCACTGCTTCAAGGAGTTTCACAGCTGGATTCTTTTTTTTCTGAAAACAAAAGAATGTCATGTTGTATGCAGTACCATATCAGGGTCGCTTGGGCCATATGAACTGTCTCAAGAAATAACACCCCTGTTTTGTGTAAATGGTCATATGTTTTCAATCTAAGATTGTAGTGAGGTTTGCATAATTGTACAGTACTTTAGGATGTGGTATATTTCTCCTCTTGATCTTTAAAACCAGAGATGGGTATGTACTAGAAAGAGACTTTTAAAACTTAAAAAAGCAACAAAGGATGCAAAATCCATTTGCTGGTGTTTGCACAGCTCGGTGAAACTGTACATAAATACTATTATATAATCAAATAGAAATAGTGTGTTGGCTGATGGTGAAACATAAAGGAAAATATAAAACATTCAGCACTGAGGTTATTTAAAGCTGTTTAGGGAAATGCTTAGTTTCTGATAAAAAATGTAGATTTACTATCCCTCCATGGTGTTTATTCTTTCATCAGTTAGGCAGGCTTTAGCATCGTTCTCATCCATCACGCAGTCTGAAACAAATCAGCTCATTTAATGTAAGGTCAATGAGACAAAGAGAAATAGCCCATTGTACAGGAAATTTCTTATTTTTCCCTATCTGATTAGCTGCATTTTTGCTACAGCTGAATTGTCAGCTAACTGTCAACTAATGCCCAAAACCTGCAAATACATATTCATATGCATATTAACTGTAAAGAAACTTAGCCCCTTAGTCTGAGTTATGTACATGAATAGTCTTAGCAGAGTGAGCTTCTAAATTATGTCCTAGTGTGTATTATCCAATGTCAGCAGGGGTGTAAGAATGATAGTTGTGTGGTCTCACTTTTGAGTTTGAATCTGCTCAAAATGTACTTGTCTGACATTGTTTTCTTTTAGCTTATGCAAACATTTCATATACTTCTCAGTTTGCTGACATTTGTTTGAATATACACAGCTCAAAATGATGGAACTTTGTCCCACAGAATTCCAGAAATAATGGTATCAAATTATAAAAATACTGCTAGCTATGTGCACTGGATGTAAAGAAAACCACTGACTATCTTTTCCTGCTCACAAGAACAGAATAATACAACACTGACAATATAATCTTCATTCCTTCCTTTTGTATCCAGTACCAATGCTTTTGCATTAGCCATCGTTATTACAGAAACAAGAATAGCATCTGCAAAACTAAAATTGAATTTGTTGGTAAGGGGGGGAAAAAAAGCGGCACATTAAAATTTGAAAACATATACAGTAAATTTTAATCCATATTTTAAATTGACAAAGCCAGAATTATTTATAAAGCCTTTCCCATTAAGTTTTCAGGAATTAAAGGTGAGAAATCACACCCTGCTACACAAACATTTTATTACATTTACCCATCACCAATATCAATGCACCATAACACCACTGCTCCTCAGGAAGGTAAGTGTTGGGGAAAGCAGCCACAGTGCATTACCTCTGGCTGCCCATGGCTCCCATATGGTGTCCCTTGCTAATACTTGTCCCTTAAAATCATGTTGATAGAGACTGACAACACCCAAGACTTTTTATGGTGACACCTTCACGATATCAAGGCCAGATTAAGGTATCATGATATTTAATATGTTCCTGAAGACCTCGCTCCAGGAGCCATTTGAGTTTAACAAAGTCTCAGCATCATAAAAAAAGTCTGCCTGAGTCTAAATGGTGACTGAGTCTGTGGAGAAGAACCTGGAGTCCAGGTAATTAACTTGCATTTCCCAGACTGTGAGGAATGATGGGTGGGAAAGGGGGTCCCATCAGCACTCTAGGCAGGTGGCCTTGTCATTGTTAGCCAGAAATGGATGCTCCTGCTGCTATTTCTGCTGTGCAAGAGCAACTTTGTTCCCCTTTCTAGGAGATCAGGAAAGTCCAGAGCTGTTTACTTCCCTCAGGGGGAAGGAAGTTCTGCAGCTGCCACAGGAAGGTCAGGGTGGTGGGTGGGTCACCTTCGGCTGAACTGGGACTGGTTGCAGAAGAAAGGATCCTGGTGGACATAGCTAAGTGCCTTTCTGTGAACAAGGCAGGATGTCCTTTCACTCTACAGAGCTTGACTTGGGATCCAGGCTCTGACACGGAACACTTTCTTTTGCACACTTTTTTGGCTGTATGGGCCAGTTACAGCCCAGCCCCACCCCCTGGGTGTCACAGAGGCTGTGTTAGTGTGAGACCACACAAGGAGGATGGTGTGGGGTGTGCCATGCTCATGAACAGGCACCCTCCAGGTGACAGCTCCACTATGTAAAGCTGGATCATCAAAAACAGTTGGGTGCTTTCAGCTCTACAAATTGCCTTTCGCTGTCTGAGTCCCCAGGTGAAATGCAGATAAGCAAACCTAATGCCTAAGACAAGGAAAATCTTATCAGATACCAGATGGTTCATATGTAGATAAATGCAGGTGGAAGCATGTGGGATTTCAGTCTGGTGTGGAGCTTTCCACACTGAATAGGTTTTGTTTCTCTTGGATCAGTGGTGGGGAGAGAAAGCTACAATGAGTTTATAAGACCTTTTGGGATGAGCCTCCAAAACACACAGCCAGGCATGGAAGCAGGGCAGGTTCTGCAGGGTGTCTGCAGCGTATCTGCTGGAAATAAATGTAAACAGATTTTTTTTGTTATTGATGTTGCGTAATGTGCTATTTCATACGTTTGTAAATCTTTGTAAATCTGTGCATTCTGTTCCAAAGACAAAGCCTCTAAGTAAACAAGAGGTGCTTACATATATGTGCCCTGTGTTCCTGGCTGTGTACTGGGCTGCCAAACAGTACTCTTGGGAAGCAAACCTCTCACAGTCCTGGTCAGTGTTTTCTTTGGAAGATTGCTGCTGAAATATTTTCAATGTGGTTCTTTCTTTCAATCTGACATATTTCTTCCAGAAACTTTCCAAGGAACAATAACATCTTTTCTCCAAAATATTGGCTGTCCAGAAACAAAGTAGCCCAGCTAAACCTCAAACTAATTAGTAAATTCTGCAGTGCTGCCTCCCTGGAGTTCTAATTCAGTTAATTTTTATCCTTTCCCTCTATGGAGCAAGTTCTCTGCATATGCCATAATTCACACAGAAATGGTAATTCTGACTCAGAAGAGATGAGACCTTTTGACACAGATGAGGTCTTGGGGCATTTGGGGTGAGCTCCAGTGTATAGATTAAGTGGAAATACAAGACACTGAATAAAAATATCATTACCTGCGGGCCAGGGGTGGGATTTTTCTGGGAATTCAACAAGTGACGTATCCCCTAGATTATCAGATGGTAACATGATGATGATTACTGACTGTCCTTAAAATAATAGAACTCAGGCCCATAGTAGACCGTTACACCACAGCAGATCAAAACAACTGCTTCCAGATGCTGCCAGGCTGTGTTTGCGTTCCTCTCTCCTCAGGCACAATGAGCCACACACGGCTGCAGAGGTGCAGGGGGAAGGAGCAGAAGGTACATAACTGAAAGGACTGCCCTGACAGCCAACACACAGGGTGATACATTCCAGTACAAAGATGTGGTTCCTGAGATGTCAAGTTTTCAATGTCAGTTGTAGGAAAGAGAGAGGAGGGCAGTAGCCTGTCTGTCTGCTTTCTCCCTACCTTGTTGTGTGCATAATAAATAGTTTTATCTTCTCCCTTCTTGAAAGTCTTCTGTACCCACTAGCCAACACACCAGATACCAGTGGGGACAATGTCACCTTTCTGTCACCTCATGAAAATATTTTTCATTCCCATGACATAAACCATCAAAATACATAGCATATGTAATTGTATTCTTAGTTGACTGAAGCAAAAGGTGATGCTTTAATATCTTTTTATGATATTGAATATTAATTTCCTTCTACTCAAATGCAAAGATCAAAGTTCCTGTCACTAATGGACTAATATTTCATTTTTTAAAATTCACTTTAGAAACCATTTGCATTATGTACAAGTCAAGCCAAAAATGAGAGTGTTGGATTTTTCCTTGCCAAAGCAGATTTGCCATTCAACTCTTGAAGTTTTATTCAACAGTTTATAGAGCAGCTACTGACTATAAGGTATTCATGACATATATGTTACCTGGTTGAATATTTCTTACAGGTGCATTGAAAAAAAAGCACAAGGGTAATTTGGCTCCAGCTGTCACTGAGCCAAGAGCAGGCCTGCCCGTGGCTGCCTGGGTAGGCACACCTTCAGATCCTTGTGCAAAATATCCCTCTTGCACTGTCATTCTTGAAAAAATAATTTTCCCCTATCAGTGTTCATGAATACCAAATAAAAGGTAAAGAAATTGCCCTCGAAGGAAACTCTTCATTTTTATTTAAATGAATACTTAATGAATCTACTTAAGAAGAACTTGCCCCAGGATATTTCTAGAACTATCTGTGAAAAGAAACCTGTAAAACTAAAATACTAAGTGTTAAACTTTTAATGGAATGGGATAAACCTTTCTTCCTCTTTCAGAGGAATAAAAGTCCTGTGGCAAAGCACACTGCATAGGGCTGCTGCTGGTTTAGGATGATAGTACACCTGGACACACTGCCTACATCAAGACTAACAGGTAAAGTACAGCAGAGGAAACATGGAATCCTTAGGCTCTTGATCCACCATTTCAGCTTTTTTGAGTTATTTGTAGGGCTTGTCTTGTTGAAGGTGCTGGCCCATGTCTGAATAAGTGCAACTGTGATGAGCAGCAGAAGTTCCTACTTTACTTTAGTGAGTGAGGTGTCCTATGCTGGTTTACAATGCAGAGCTTTAATTTGTAATATTAGTATAAGTCCTTAATGAAATTTGATTCATTAAGCATCTTCACACTCACAAGAAGATGACAGGTATTACCATTTGATGCAGAGGAAGGCAAAGAAGTATCTTGCATGAGAGCTCATCTTTTGTCTCGGGGGCTGGCCCTCTAGAAGATGAGCACGAGCCTCGGTCAGATTGCTGTAGTATTTGCTGGAAAAGGAGGGGAAGAAATTCAAGAGAAATATCTGCAGAGAAGATCCTGGCAGGCAACGGGTGGGTTGAAGTTAGACTGGTGCCTGGAGCACGTGCAGGTGCTCAGAGCCACAGGCTGTGAGCAGCAGTAGTTTAAAAAGAAGAAAAAATGCCTAATGGAGTAAAATATATTTTAGCCATCAGGATGATCAAAAAGTAGTTTGCCGATTCCTTAAAATTATCAATAAATAACTATAAATTAAAAAACGAGACCACCTTCACTAAGCTATGCTATCCTGTGCCACTACTGTTTCTTGTCCTCTCTGAGACCTGCAGCTCTACCAGCCCTGTGCAAACACAAACGTTTCCTCAGCCATGCTGGCGTGCATGGCACTGGCTTTCTGTGCTGGTTTCTGCTTCAAATCTCTGCTCATTTTCTCACCTCTCTCACCCTGCCATGTTTTCATTAACATGAGATTATTTTTGCTCTGCTTTCCTTCAGTCTTCATATTGGATTTCATTGTAATTTATTTACTGACCTTTTTTCTACTCTTAATGGTTTTGTTATTGACTGTACGATACCACAAGAGACTGAACACGTCTGTTTATAAGAGGTGCCCCTAAGGATTTTCCAAGCTTGCTATTATATACTGCAATGAAATTCTGTATTTTTGAGACCATTCCTAGACCCTGGAAAATGGTGAAAAACTCATTCTTGATTCTGGAGGGACAGGTCTGATCACTAAAATTAATGAGACTCTAGGGCCAAAATTTTCACAGCTCTAGCTGACTTCAACACCAATCCTCCTTGTGCATCTGAGCACACAATCCAAACCACAAGGCAGTAAACAATTAATTGACCTATCTTTTAAGAGGGTATGTCAGAGTTAGTGGGCAATGTACTTAGGCAGCTTGAGGCAGAATTGAGGTCTCATATTTTTAATGCTTTGTGTATTTATAGGTACTGAACTCTGAAGAAAAATGGTGATCATCATCATTGTACATTCCTGTCAAAAACACAAGTCAGAGAATTTCACTGCACCAACTCGGTTAAAGCACATGTCAGAGAAGCGTAAAGAGTTAATGATCCTCACATTTAAAATACACTCTGTATTTACAATCTGGATTTCACTTAAGCCCCTCACTATAGGCTCTATAAATTTCTCTTTTCAACTGTATAAACCTCTGCTCACTTCTCTCAGCACAAGTACTTAGAGAGCGTGACCAGATTTTGAAAGCCATAAATTCTATGAATTTTGCAATATTTTGTGAGATGCCTCAATATTCCTTTCATTTGCTTTTTCTTTTTTTAACTATAAATAGAGCCTTCTTTCTGCAACCAGTCTCCAAAGGTCACCTTACAATGTTTTGCTATTTCCCGTATTAAGCAGCAATGCTTTTCAGCTGACATTCCAACTTCAAGTCATGCATATGAGCATGATGTGAGCTTGCTTCAGACCACAGTGAGAAGGCTGCAAACAAGACTGCTGTATAATTGCCGAGAAAAATAACATCCATTGTCAAAAGGGGCACTTCATCAAACAAAATTTAGCTGCATGAATACAAGTGTCTCCAAATATTTGGTTCATGCTAAAAATATAGCACATTTATTAAAAATATATATTTATAAACATTGGTATGAACAGACACAGATGTTAAGCAAATGAGAAAGGAAAAATAAACACGTAACGTATTTCTCCCAACATTTTATCGGGTTTAGGCAGACCTTGCTCAATGGCATTGTTTTTTTCATGATTGCACCATATGTTCATTCTAAATAAAAAGCTTGTCAGATTCAATGTAAGTAAAAGCAAAAACCAAGAGAGAAAAACCATTTGACCTAACAGACACATGATCTGTGCTATGAAGCTATCTTTGAGTTCAATCTTTGCGGGTATACAGCATACATTTCTAATTATATATAGTGTACAGTTTCTTTCTTTCCCTTTTTTTTCCCTTTCTTTTTTCCTTTATTTTTTTTTTTAGTTGTGTTAAAACAACATATCCCTGGTGGATTTCTTCAAAGCTACGACTTATATAACTGCAGTCATTCTCCCCCAAACTGAAAACCAAACCGAAAGGGAAAGGGCAGGAGAGAAGAATTAAGCTTATTACTGTGTGAAAAAGTCTTGTTAAATTAATTGTGCTTCAGTCTTTGTTGCCTGCAGGCAGTGCTTTTATGATGTGTTAATATAATACAGAGTCAATTCTGATTAAAGAACTTGTCAATAGTCAGCAATGTTTGTTGTCACTCTTAATGGCCGTTTTATCTGGTCTATTTGCATGCCTTCTAGTTTACAACGTTGTGTAAATATACACAAAAATGATCACAATGAGGTTCAGAATTGTCCCAATAATTCCAAGCATCGCCAAGATGGTTTCTTCTTTGCTTTCCTTTTCTTGACTGCCTTTATCTTCTTCATTTCCACTAGTGATTACCATCTTGGTGGCCAGTTTCTTTATCCTCCCCTTCAGGATAACCTAGATTTAGGAACAAAAACATCAAAATGGATTATTAGTTGTAGTATCCAAACTCATATTAATAGTGGAGCCAATTGCTGAATTTTTGCCCCTTAACACATTATATTAAGAATTCACTTGAAAAGGATTATTATTTTTATTAGCTTTTTGGTAAATACTTAATTAAAATGATAGTTCAGCTAGCCTGTGGTTTACTTATAACCCTCTGCTTACATGCCAGCAATCACTCCTAGCACAGATAATTCGTGTGAAATGGCATTATAAAACCGGTCAGAAATGAACCATAAGGTGTGACTCCTCCAGCATCAGTGAGGACTTTGCCTGCACTGGGATTGCAGGAGATGATCTTGCCGTGTTGTGGAGACCCCAGATTTACACTCCGGTACCAAGAAGCGAGGGAGGGAAATAAAACTGGGAAGACCTTGCTTCTTTTTAATAGGAAAAAATCATTAAAGACAAAGGCATTTTGTCTCCCGACGAGAAGGAAGACAGCAGTGACTTCTTAATAAATAATTCAAAATAAAAGCAAAACCAAAATAACATCCATCTTGGCTTTTATTTTCCTCATTCTTAATGTACGATGAAAAGTTACTTGCAGTGCAGTGAGCTGAAATGTATCGATCTGCCTGCAGGGAGAATACAGCCATTTCCCAAGCAACAGCCCGAGCCTAAAAAAAGAAGGTTCTTCAAATGTGGGACAAGCCCTGACTCCCAGCACAGCTGAAGCCACAAACAAAGAAGCTCCCTTGGTCTTCCCACCATGGGTAAACATCTGATTGTTCAAATTAGAAATTGATAAATTCTTATCTGTGTTTATCTAACACTGTAAATTTTAATCACATGGGCAAACCAGAGTGTCCCAGAAAACTGAAAAATGTTGGCTGGTTTCCCAATGCCAACTGATCTGCCAACATCTGGGTTCAGGCAATGCCCTGCTGCTGTATCGCAAGCTGCAAACCATATCCCCTCATGTTTCTTCAGCAGAAAGCAGTGGTAGCGTGTAGAAAACAAAAATTGCTCCCCAACAGCTCCTGCCTAAAAGAGGGATTTGATTTAGTCCTTTAATGGACCCTCATTCCTCCCTCCTCTAACTCACAGAGCAAAACCAGTAGCTCCCAGGCAGTGTATGTGTTCAGGGTGGTGAGGGCTCCCCAAGAACACACCACGACCTCTGTGGGCACGTCCACAGAGGTATCAGAGGAGAGTCCGGACCTGCAGCTCCTCTGAGCTGCTCCTGCACTGCACAGCCACAGAGCAGCAGCCGGAGTACTGAAAGGAAGGAAAGGACTGGGAGAGGTAAGAAAATCCTGCAGTGGAGAAACTGAGAGGAAAAACTGAGGACTCAGCAGACAAAACAACCTCTATTTTTTTCATATCTGCAAGTTGTTCATGTATAGGACAGTGAGTAACTGCAGGCAGCTTCCTAGGAAGTGTTTGATTCCCAGCTGGTACAAGTGATTAGTGGCAAGTAAGGCAGAAGTTGGGCTCTGCAGATGCCTTTGTACTTACACTTGCATTAGCATTTACATGTTTTGTCTTATTATAACCAGTGGATCCGAGGAAAAAATAACAAGGGAGTCAGTAAGCTGAGGGTACCCACAGCAGTCAGCAGGTGCAGGGGGCACCCAGCAGAAGGGCATCAAACCCCAGAGCATCAAACATCAGAGCATGATCATCCAGAAGGTTTTTAGATAACTTGCCCCAGGAAAGCAAAGCTTCACAGGCACCAGGTACCTCACAGGGATACGGCTCCTGCTGCCCCTCTCCAGATTCCTGTCCAGCCCTCAGAAACTCTGTCTCCAGAGTTCCTTCAGCCACAGCCATCTCCAACTCTTCCTGCAGGACCTGGCCCTTCTACTAGCAGAAGGGTTTTGTCGTATTTGCCCCAGCTGGTGTCCAGAGGAGGGTTTGGCTGCACCTGGTGGGCATCCTCCCTATCTTGTTAATTGCCACCGTGCAGCCAATGGTATCCTAACAAGCAACTTGTCTCTGGGAAATCACAGGAGAATTCCTACCAAAGCCATTTCATTAACGTCACAACCTAAGTGCATCCACTCCATGTGGCATCAGACCACAAACCCACATCCCAGGCTATGACATGCAGCCATTGCTTCACCCACAGAACCATGAGTCATTTGGATATTGTGTTCTTTTCCTCTTCAGTAACTGGAAGGTTTTCCCTCTGGCCAACTGTTTGCATTTCACTGTTTATTTGAGAAATCAAGCTGGATTACAAATACAGTCTGATAAAATCCCAGGCCTGGAATGTAAGCATTTGAGGGGAGAGTGAAGTTCTTTCTGGCTGGTTCCCACAAGAGCTGAACACTCTTGATTCAGCACTCTGGTTCCCACAGAAATATGATCATACCCAAGAATTTTGTGGGTCAAGCCTTTCTGGCTTGAAAAAAGCCAGAGAAGGTACAATTTGACTCTGCATCCCGTGGTTTGGGCAGAGTTTCCCATTCACATCAAAAAACCCACAGAGCCCCAGCTGGGGTGGCTTTGCACTGCAGCCACTGGCACTCTTAACTTTGGTACAGTAACCCTGCACCACATACTCTAGGAAATCCTAATTCCAGGATTAATGTAAACAGAGGCAGCATGGGGGCTCAGACAGCATCTGATCTCCTGTTATTAACATCCCCATTCTTTTCCTAATAAACTGTGCAGCATGAAGTCAATATCAAATTCTCTCCTGCAGAATGCTAGATCCTAAAATTAACATCAATCTAAAAAGTAGCTAAATGATTCACAAACGAAGGAGACATATCAAAGGCTATTAGATACAAAGACAAAGCCTCCGCCTTAGCAAATTGTTGGGTAGTGAATTTTTTGTAAGCTAAGAAATTATTCTGGGGAAGTACCACCACATCTTTGCCTTATTATTAACGTCTCTCCCAGGCACCCATTACTGGCTAATGAGAAAGGCAGAGGTCCCTGGGCTGCACAATCTCTGATCTGAGGTTGTACAATCACATTTTTCCTCTTTGCAAGTTGTATTTATTAGCAAGGAGATAGTGGGTGGTTTCAAATCAGGTTACATGAATCAGACTGCGAGGTTATTTCTGTCCCACTAAGGGGCCTTCACTGAGAGAGAAGTCCTCAGTGTGATGCAGTGAAATATGCACAAAAAAGCTGGTGGCTGGAACATGAGGAACATGAAGGAACATCAAGGGGGCATCAGCAGTTGAGAGTTTGCACATGGGCAGATGCACAGTGTGATCTGTCAGAGCTCATCTTTATGTGCCTATGCGCTGTATTTGGCTCACACTGGTGTAGCCCGGGACTGCATAAACTGCATCTTTTTTGGATGAAGCTACACCCAAAAAAGTGCTGCAGGAGCTCTTCATGTGCCATAAAAACAATGAAAGAAATTTCAGCCCATGGCAGTAGGGTTCCAGACAGAATCTAGTGTGAAGTAAAACCCCCAAAACACACGTAGTGTGGGCACTGGCAGCACTGGTTTCCCTGGAGGGATTGCTCCAGCAGGTCCGCGCTGCTCGCTATTTTATACACCACCTAAGCTACAAGAGAGAGCACACAATGGCTTGGTATTAAGAGGAATTTAACATTCAAACAGGACATGACTGGGACCAAATACAATTATATTAGTACTTTGCCAAATATAGCACTGTTGAAATCAAGGTAAGCGTTGACTTTGTACGGTGAGGAGACTAGAATCAAAATTACTTCTCCATATGTAAGGACTGACCTTGGGAGAAGAGTAGCACTCTCCTAATGGCAGACTCAAGCCTTTAACCTTCACAGATCTTATGCTCAGAGTGGTATTTTTGCTGGCTGGGGTTTGTGGGTGTTTTTTGCTGCGGGGGAAATACTTGCTGTCAGTTTTAGTATAATTACCCCAATTAAGAAAACAGAAAAGTCATCTGGCTATCTGGGTACCTTTTCGCAGTCTTTATTATTCTCTTCTAGAAATTGATTTCATTTATTTGACATTATTTAATATTTTTATGATTCTTATGACACGTTTTTCCTTTTATATTTTTCTGATGGTACTTCATGCTTGACAGAAACATTCCTTTTCCTTACCCAGAACCCCCGCTAGAACTGCTGAGATAGAAGGGCTAGAGAACACTAAATTTACCAGGTTTTAACATAACTATCCTTCTTATTTAATTACTACCTCATTAGGAAAGCATTTTCCTGCCACATCAAAATTAATGTCCTTTCTACTTCATTTCATATGATTCATTATTAACCTAACATCAGCCTTTTGAAACTATATGTATTCCAAAAAGCTATCCATTAAAAGATAAATATTCTGTGTATTCTGCACTGCACCTGGGAGACAAGGGCAGTTCAGTGGTTAGGAGACTCCTTGCACTATTCATCTCCTTGCACTTCTGCTGACTTCTTATATATCTACAGGAAAACCACTTAGTCTCTCTCTGCCTCAGTTTTTCATCTGTGGGATTCTTTGAAGAATAAGTTATTCAGCCTACAGCAGAAAATGGTCCATAACAAAAGTGAGGCCTCACAAATATTTCCAAAAGAGGGTCACGCTAACGTGAAAAGTTTCACATCCAGCTGTGCTATGAAATACACCCACTACCAGCTCCCCAAATCTGTGGAACATGCTGCACATCACTGCCGCTGTGAACAGTCTGATGAACCAGGAACAGCATTTCTAGAAAAAGACCCTTTTGCATCTCTTCACTCAGCGTGACTGCTCTAAAGGTGATGACTTGATGGCAGGGCTGTGGAAAAGGCAGCAGCAAGTGCACCTTTGTGAATTTACTGCAGTATGTTTGTCACATCAAAGATACAAAGCACATCCCTCACAAAGCACCTGCCCTGACATATCTGACAGCTTTTGAATATGCTGGCACCTTGACTTGATCTTGAAAAAGTTTCATAATCTTAAATCATTTCTCCTCTAAGTCGTTATTTATGACCTCCCCAAAGAGGCTGTGAGTGGAGGGCTCAGACAGCCGAATCTGAGCTCCTGGGAACTCAGAGAAAGGGGAGATCATCCAGGCTCTCCTGGGGGCCCTCAGTGCGCCTCCTGATCAGCCCCGTGCTGTCATGTATTATCTTGAAAACCTTGAAAAACAAGAGTGGAAACTCCTGAAAACCTCCCAGGGTCAGATGCTTAGCTGGTACAAAGCAGCCTTCCTCCCCCAGTTCAGCTCAGCCACCTCCGTTTACACCAGCTGAGGATCTGGCTCCTTGTTTTCAATCTACCTTGAATATCACTGAGCACAAATTTTGTATTCTTAATCCATAATCACAGACAATCACCAGCCAAATTGTTTTGATATTTAAACTTGTTTACAGTCCCCAGGCTATTAGTTGTGATGACACATTAAGAGATAAGAGAGCTTTAATTTTCTGAGGATAGTTCCACCCTCTGGGGATAAGAAACAGGCAGCGGAAACTTGTTTTGATTAGCAAACTGAAGAGGGCACAGAAATCATACAAAGCGGAGTGTGAGTTCAGATGCTGCTGGAGTTGACACCTTCCCTTATCTCACAAACAAGTGCTCGAATTACCAAACAGGGAGGAGAGGCTCCTCGAGGATTTAACCCCGCTCAGACATCACGGCCAAGTGCAGTTTTGTTCCTTTCCTCTTTATAAGTACTTCTAACCTGCTTTTCCTCCAAGGGCAAACTTGGGAAGTTGGGTGCTTGGCTCAAATCCTGGACAGTCCCCAAGCAAGATGCTGAGCAAGGCATTAAGTGCTGCTGCTTATGATGTGCAGGAGGAAGGCACGCTTGGCACACACATTTGTGCTTGTTTGCTGTTCTTTTTCTAGGGATTACATGGTCACATTCTCACTTCTGTGATGACTTTGTATCTGCTCTTGATCCTTGTGCTGTTTTTACTGGACAGTCCTCTCCTAAACTCCAGTAACACAGGATGCTGTCAGCTATCAGTCAAGATCCTGCTCAGAGAAGCACTGGTTTGTGCAGGGAAACACATCTGCATTTATTCTTAGAGCTGGACTTCAGGGAACTGAAAGGCACCACATAAATGCAAGATAAGGCCAAGAGAAGCTCTGGGTTCATAAGAAGCTTGACTAAAAGCTCATTCAGACACAGCAGTGTGCACAGGCAGTTCACAGTGTGTGTGAATAGCAGAGGAATTGAAAGGGAATGAGCAGAAATTAAGAAACAGAAGAAATCAGTATACCCAAGAGAAGCAAAGACCTGCCATAAGAGAAGGGAGAGGGGAAACTAGCAAAGGTGCCCATGGGGAGGTCTTTCATTAGAGAAAAAATGATCAGAAAGAGCAGGAATGTGAGCCAGGTTCAATAACACTCCCCAGCAGTGAGCAGAGAGACCAGTGCCTAAAGCGAAGGGATGTCTCAGCAGAGAGAGGACACAAGCACTTATGTAGTCCTCAAGCAGGAAAATAAACCCACATCAGACTGCTGCTATGCTGCAGGTTTTAGTCAGTGGGAAATACTGAATTGCTATTTATAGCACTACAGTCAGGATATTTCCAAAGGTGTCAGCAATGTGAGACCCCCTCTAGAATAAAGGGAAGCACTCAGCGGCAAAGAGGTTACTCTGAGAGGGCAGAATTTAAATAAGTAATGTATTACAGGGCTCATCCTGCTCTCCGCCTTGGGTCTGATCCAGTTTGTCCTGGCAGCAGTTTTTGTCCCCCAGGCAGCTTAGAACTCAGGGCAGGGAAAGGACTTGCAGCCAGTTTTACAGTTTTACCTTCCTTTGCATTTATGTTTCTGGGACTGCTCACAGCCCTGATATGCTCAGGATACCTAAGATCTATTGTAAAGAAACCAAATATTTTCAATACAAAGGTCCTTGTCTTAGAAACAAAGCTATGATCTGTAGCAGAACAACGATTCTCAAGCACCAAGCTGTTACTGCTGTGCAGGCGGTGCCATCCTCAGACTCACTGACCGCCTTTGGTCCCCCCACCTACAGCAAGGCTTCTAATGTCAGGATTCATAAGGCTTCACGAGTCCTGCTTTCCTAGATTGTGAGAGGAACAAACCTGACCAAAGGGAGAGCAAGTTACCCTTCAACCCACAGCACTTTCCCCTTTGGTATGAGATACACTATGAAGAATGAATTGTCACAGATCAAAATTAACAGCCTATATAAAACACAGCTGGAGAAGCATTTATGATTAAAACCCCATATTTAACAAGTCCAGAGGTTATTAATTTTATGGTTCAGTCTAAAGAGTGGTGAAAATTCAATGTGCTTCTGTTTGGTTTAGACTGGCCTATTTTGTGTTCACAACTCATTTTCCTGATAGCACTTTGCTTGGTTGCTCAGTGCTACTGCTCAGGAGCAGAAGTGTTTGACTCTCAGTGGTACTGTAGCACACACTTGCCATTTTCCTCCTTTTACATACTCATTATTTCTTTTCAGACCTTTAGATTTCCACAGTAATACTTGTGCAAGTGTTACTCAGTTTTATTAGAAAAAGTCAGATGGTCCAACTTCTGCTTCTATTTGTTGCTCACCAAGAGGAAAATTAAATCCTGGCTTCTTGGAAGTTAGCGACAATATTCTCTCACATTCACTGAAATTAGAGTTCATGGGCTGCCTTTCATTTTAGGAGGCAACAAGCAAGTCTTTAAGCTGAATAAATACAAAAATTTATTGAATAAATGAAAAGCAAGGAACAACTTTATGCTGGGAGTAGTCAGTAGTTAAATTAGTGCATGAATGCAGCTATTTTTAGTAGCGTCTTATTCTTTGACTTTGGTACCTGATACTCTTTTCTTTCTGGTTTGGTATTCTGCAATCCAGACTCTTCAGTGAACCTGTCACTACAGTGTCCTCTAGCAATGAGGTCAAAAGATAATTAAGGGACTTCTGAAAAAGTATCTGATTGTTATTTGAACTTGCTTTTCATTCCTCATTAGGCAATTCAGGACAAAATGAGTAATTTGCTTTAATTCTTCAGGCCACCTAGAATGCTGTAAGTCTCTTACCATATCTGTATATCCATCTTTTTTCAAGACTGACAAATGCCAGTTTGTCTAGTGGTATCCTTATACAGAAGCTATGCCATGCTTTTGATTATTTTTCTCGCCTTTCTCGCTGGCTTTTCTATTAATATGAAGGAGTTTTAAGCAGCAGATGGCAAAACCTTTTCTGGGCTTCAGGTATTAATGTCCAGCCTGTAAGCTGAAGATGTACTGTCCTTACTCCAAAGATTTTGTTCTTTACACATATCAGGGTTGGCAGAAAGGACACTTGCATTCAAAGATGAAAGGCAAGG